>VWYK01044718.1:0-46676 GCA_013399775.1 Semnornis frantzii | reverse complement strand
TAGAGTGCAGCATCACAGAGTGAAATGAGCAACAGGAAATACATGCAAACATCCCTGCTTCTGGGTTCATTATGGTCTTTGCAGTTTTCATCAAGGCTGGAAGACAATGAATGGCAGGGGACTGGAAGGATACAGAAATAGATATGCAACTTTAGAAGCAGGGAAAAGCTATAAAAGCTCAGTTTAATAGAGTAAGAATTGCTTTTTCCCTTTCAAATCAGTGTGTATAGGGTTTTTTTTTGCAGTACCCTTATAATCTTTTCATGATTATCTTTGTTTTTAATGAGCATTTTCCCATCAGATATTTGATTCTTTTCCTGGAAATTAAATCTTTGATTCTTTTCCTGGAAATTAAATCTTTTTCAGACTGCTTTATGCTTATTCTGTTATAAAATTATCACAAATTTTAAAGGAGGGTCTTTAAAGACCTGTGTTGCTGCCTACTCTGCTTGTTCAAAGCCTGGCCAGATCTGGGCACTGATCTAATGGTTCAGTAGTCTTCCCTCAAGGGAAAAATAAATTCTGCCTCTGGGAGCATAAGGGCAGCTCCTCAGAGATGTGAGCTCAAGCCTTACCCAGAGATGTTAGGAGAAAAACCACACTTTGTGAAATACCTCTGCAAGAGCAGGAAGATTTTTTTGTCTGCTGTATTTTTATTACACCTGAGGAATTCTTTCTTAATGTAAGAGAGTGTTAGTGCCATGGCTGCTCTGCAGACTTTGTCACCGACTACTACTCCTAAGAACTAAAGTTGGTTTTTTTTGTTCTTTTTCCCCCCCTTCTTTTCTATTTTTTTGATCATTTTTTTTCCCATCACATTTCAGAAGGGCATAGCCTAATCCAAACATCGTTTCCCTTAGCTCAGCTGTGAGAATAGACAGGGCAAAAGGCTCTTTCCCTTAACAACCCAGGGCTGTAATAATAATTAGGATGATGATAATGATGAGGCAAACTAACTACAACAGGTCTCCCTAATGAAGGCTTCTGAAAATGTAAATAAAAGAGTAGAAAGTTGTCTTTTAATTAGCAGGAGGGCACAAAATGGTAATTTCATTACAAGAATGTAATAGGAAATTGCTACCTTCTGGCTGCTGCTCCAGATGCTCCTAAAATCAAACCTGACCTCAGAGGCTGTCTGATGAGGTCCTTGCATTGTCCCAGGGCTCATGAGTGGGATCGGAGTGAACCTGAATGGCAGGAAGGGATGTCCTTGTGCATGCATGCCCATCACCAGCCCTTGGTTGGTGTCCAGGCAGAGTGGAGGTAGAGCTGTACTGAGATGTCAAAGCTCTCAGCTGGCATAAGCAGGGACACCTCCCGCTAGCACAGGTAACTCAAGGACTCATCCAACCTGGTCCTGAACACCTCCAGGGAGGTTGTGGAGCACAGAAGCACCCAACACGATCGAAGATCATGTTGGGTACTTCTGTGCTCCACAAGCTCCCTGGGCAACCTGTGCCAGTGTCTCACCACCCTCACTGCAAACAACTTCCTCCTAACATCCACTTTCAGTCTTCCCTCTGCCACTTCAAACCCATTCCCCTTGTCCTGCCATTCCCAGACCTTGTCAATAGTCCCTCCCCAGCCTTCCTGTAGCCCCCTTCAGATCCTGCAAGGCCATTCCAAGGTCTCCTGGAAGCCTTCTCCTCTCCAGGCTGCAGAGCCCCAACTCTCAGCCTGTCCTCACAGCAGAGCTGCTGCAGCCCTCTCAGCATCTTGGTGGCCTCCTCTGGACTGGCTCCAACACTTCCATGTCCTTCCTGTGCTGGGGGCTCCAGAACTGCCCCCAGGACTGCAGGTGGGGTCTGAGGAGAGCAGAGCAAAGGGGCAGAATCCCCTCCCTTGCCTGCTGGCCATGCTGCTCTTGTGTTTGTGTCTCATGTTTGCTGATTTTAAATACTAATTGGATTGGTGAGGAGATGAACACTTCCCAAAGCCTGATCAGGAAGGTCCAGGGTTAAAAGATGCAGCAAGCAGAAGTTATGCAAGCTACCAATTATTTGCATCTGAAATTGCTGTGTAGGAGCAAAGGCTGCTAGGCAATAAGGACTGGTGTACTTGGAAGAGAGAGAAGGTTCCTATTCAGAGGAACCAGTGATTAGTCCAATATCTGCTTGCACTCATGGCAGAGCTGGGTCTGCCAGAAAAAGGGGAAGACAGTTTGAGCCATTTTCTTCTTCTCAAACCCATTTCAGAAACCTTGGGGGATATTTTTCTGAGCTTTACAGCAATATTGCAGTGCTCTTGGAAGATTAGAGATTGAGTTGCTTATATGTTAGCTGAGAGCATTAGGCTGTTTTATCTGAAATATGTTCTAGAGATGGAAGGGAAGAAAATCATTTGTCAAAGAACTGCCAAAGATGGTGAGCTTGATTTCAGCTGCCAGACTAAGCTACGACAGGGGAAATGGTTTCTGGAATGCTGATGCCCACTGCTGTGGCCTCAAGGTGTCCCTATGTGCCTGTCATACCACCTCTTCCCTGGCAGCTCTTTACTGATGTCTTGGGATGCCTTTCCCAGCTCTCACATCCTCCTTTGATCCTGCAGCTGCCTTCAACAGCAGCTGGGGGAAAAAAATAATAAAAGGCAGAAGAAATAGTTGCTCAGTGACATTTCCAGGGAGATGGTTTTTGTGTGCTGCCACTGGGAAAGCCTCATGGCCCTGCAGAGTGGGCTAAGGGCATCCCTTACCTGTTTGGGCACCAGCCGATCCAGCCAATGGATACCCAGAGATCCTGTCCTCCAATAAACATACCCACTAGAGCTTCCCAAGTCAATAGCAGACTTAGCAGACATGTAGATCACAACAGGATGCAGCTCAGGCAAGGGCTGAAAGTCATGGATAAAGGCAGCAGACTGCTGCAGACCTCTGGTCTCTCTGTGTGCAGCTCTTGCCTCTGTTAAAAGCTTTGAGAGTCGAGGCAGAGCAGGTGCCAGGAAACATTGCATGACTATGGCCAAGTCCTGATGGCCATTTTACCTCTGTGACAGAGGGATCATAGATTTAGCCTTGAATTCTCCTACCTTGAATACCAAACACCTCATGGCATCAGCTGTTGAGAGTTAGGTACATTGCAGATAAGGAACACAGCAGTAAAAGCCCTGGCAAGAGTCACTGATGTCAAGGAAACAACTCAGTGTGGCTTTTGTGAATATTTACTTACTGTTCTCTTCCCTCCAGACTCTTCCTGTGCCTCTGCAGATCCAAGCTGGGGTCTGGAAGAGGTGGAAATGAGCTTGCTGCAGGGTTCTTTGCAAGATGGGAGAGCACTTGCCTGCTAGGCAGGCTAAGACAGGACTGACCCCACATGTTCACCATTTCTGTCACTGGAGCTTCCCTGGCACAGCTGGCACAGTTTAAGCAGTAAGTGAGCAGCAATGAGCTTCAAAATCAGAGCTCCCATCTGCAGGATGTGTTTTATGCTGGTGCTTGGTTCTATGCTACATGGTTCTCAGCTAGGAGGCTTTATCCCCTCCATAGCAAGACTGAAAATCCTGTGGCCCAAATTTCCATGTGTTGCATTTTTAATGTTATCTCAGTTGTCTTCTCAGAGTCATTTACCCACCATGGGAAGCTCTCACTGACATAAGCATCTCATAAGCACACCTGTAGCTCACTGACTGTCTGCCTGCTGCAGCCACATCCATCAGCCAGGCCCAAAGCTGTAACTGGTCTATGGAGAGTCTCTGCCATCACTATTCAGAGTGAACTGCTAAAGCTGTTGTGGGTTTTTTGTCATCCTGGCTGACATAGGAAAACTTGACTGGATATTGGGCAGCAAACCAAATTTAGTGTTGTGCTAAAGGCTACCCAGGCACATCAGAGAGACAATGAAGTTACCACAACCATCCTCTGACAATTAATATCAATCCAGAGCAGTGTTTGCTACCCATGGTAGTGAGACACTGAGCTGCTGCTCAGCCACACAGAACAGTTTTCTCATCTCTGAAAGGCAGGTGTGAGTAAGGTGAAAGGTTTCATGCATTTTAGTGCAGCATAGTGAGATGCAGTCAGAGATGAGGTAAATGACACAAAGTCATCATTTCATTGCTTCCAAACCAGCTGACTTGTCAGAGAAGGCTGGTCCTAGGAGCTGCTCGGTCTCTTGATGTCTTCCTCTCTTCTCCACATTATTGCAAGCTAAAATAAAAAGATCTAATATAAATTTGGGGGCTTATTTTGAAAAACATTGTGCTGGGGCAAGGAGAAACCCCTGAATTCTGTTTGCACTGTACCTTGTTTCTGCAAGCCTCACAGATGCTTCTAAAAAGGAGGAGCATGGAAGAAGAGCAAACAAAAAGAATGGATCTCTGGAGGTGAAGCTGAGCACAGAAATGGAAACACTTCCAAGCCAGACACATTTTCAAGACTTCAGAGCTCCATCAGTGCCTCATGTCACTTGTCAGAACAGCAAGGAGTTCTTTACTAAATGGAGATACTTGTAGGTAGCCTGAAAGAAAAGATCACAGCAGAATCTTGATTGTCATTGGAGTTTCTGAGAACTGGAGTCTTAACCTGTGCACATATGTTAGAGGCTTGCAGAGTCCCACTGAAGTCCAATGCCTGTGTGCCTCAAGCCAAGAGAACACCTTCCTGTCTTAGTGGGTCAAGGCCAGCAAGCTGCACACCTCTCCAAACAATCTTGAAGCAGTTCCCTCCTCTAATTTGTCTCCCTGGGCATGGGAACAAACTCTCACAGGTTGCCATTTTTGCTTAGCACAGGTTCTCTCGATGGGTAAAATGATGTTAAAGAAGAGTTGTCCTAGGAATATCTCAAAGCAGTAAAGCTAATATGATGGAAGGAGACAGCCCTAATCTGGAGAGAGACACAACCACCCAGGCTCGTGTGTGTGTGTGTGAAGGTACATCAGGCAGTGAATCATTTCTGGCAAAGAAACAAATGTTTTGCCTTTGATCTGCAAAACCAAGAGGCCTTCCAGGTGCACAGAAAAGCAAGCAGACAGGTATCTCTTAGATTTGTAAACAGGCAAAAGGACAGGTGAGCTTTTCTACAAGCAGCCTAATATCAGTGGCTGAGTCTGTAATAATGCACACAGGAAAAGTTTATTTACCTAAACTTGCTTAATTAGGTTCTAGCAGCCTTTAGGAATGAGTATTCCTAGCCCATAAGAGAGATAGAGAGAAGTTATGGTGGTGACATTGAAAAGAATGTTGAAGGACTCCCAATGCAGAGACTCTAACCCACTCCAGGGCTGTCAGCCCATTGCTGCCCAGCTTTGCTTTTCACTGCACCATTCACAGGGTGGCAAAGCACAGCAGGAAATCTGCCACAGGAAGGGAGTCGCTACCTGCAGGTCTGTGGTGGTGATCACAGGGGAAGAAAGAAAAAAAAAGGGATTTCTCACTGCCCACTCTGGCTTTTCTGGTGCTCCTTGTGCCTTTGGTCTCTATGTGTTTGTTGCTTCCCAGTCAGAAAATTAGAACTGTGCCAGATGTGTAGCACAGCAAAAAGCAAATAAACTCTACCCAGAGAATAACATCATTGTATGTTTGCATGGCACACATTGGGTATGCCTGTTCACAAGTCACTTCTCCTACCTATGCAGATACAAATTGCACTTCCTGAGCCCCAGCCCTTTAGAAAACCTGAGGTGCCCAGCTAAGAAGTCAGGTGCAGAAATCCCTGACTCAGGTGGAAATCCAGTGTCTTACCTGTAGATGCTTCTAAGGGTAAAAGAAAATCCTTCTCAGGCACCAAAATGTGCATGTTGCTGAGCCTCATTGCTTCTCTTGCCTGCCAGGTCCCTTTATTAATTTATGGGTTTGGAAAAGAGACTTTTCTTCTTCTCTGGTCAAGAGGATTTACCTCCAGAGCCAGCTAAACAAAAATACCTCAGATAACCAGACCAAATTTTCTCTATTTGATGTCTTCAGCCTGAATTGTTTAGAGGGCAAAGAAAAAGCTGCCAGGTGACAGTCTTACATCAGGGATACAAGCAGCCAGTGAGGAAGCAAGCCACTCAAAAGCAGCCAGGGAGCCAGGTCCCTTGGCAAGGTGCAGCTGGGCACCCCCTGGCAACACTCTGAGCCTCTGCTGTGTCAGTCAGGAGCTCCTGGTAAAATGTAAATCTGCAAAGACTCTTTTCACTGCTCAGTTGTAAGTGAGGCAGAGCAAGCTTATCCCAAATATCCTAATGATCCATTTTTCTTGATATAATTTTCCCACTTTTAAAAGTAGTCAGCCTTACTCCACTGTCCCTTCCATGTGTTCAAAGCATCAGTGGCCCTGAAGCACCAGTGCAAGTAAGGTGGAAACCAAGCCTGTGTTGCCTCAGGATAGAAGCCCAGTTCCACTGATGTCAGGGTTTTGAGAGGTAGAATTTACCAGGCAGGCGTTTTAAACACCATTTGTTTCACCAACATAAACCCTGACTTATGTTATAGTTGCTCTGGATATATTTTTTTCTTCCAGGATGCTGTTTGTAGGAAGTTTAAGGAGATGAAAGAGGAAATAAAAGAGGAAAGAGTGTAGTTGAGAGGATCCCTTCAGCTTTTTATTGGCAGATAAAAGTATTCCCACTGAAACCAGCAATGATTTATTGGCAAAAAAGGTCAATTAAACTTTATAGTCACTGGTACTCTGTTAAAAAAACTCAAAAAACCTAAGAGATACATTAAACAATAGGTTTCCATGAACAGCAAACACTGTGACCATCTGTCCTGCCAATCAAAGTGTGTGCTGAAGTTTTTCACTGAGCTGGAACTGCAGGAGCAGGAAGGGATGCTGCAGCATCATGGCAGCTGAGTTCTAAACTGCAGGCAGTAGGTACATTGCTATGAAAGCTTCAGCATTCCTTAAACTCATTCCACATTCTGCACCTATCCCTTTTCTTCAGAATTTAATCTCTTTATATGAACAGCAGTCAGGCTGGTATTCACACAGTCACAGAGTCACAGTCACAGAGCCACAGAATCACAGAGTGACAGTCACAGAACGTCAGAGTCACAGAGTCACAGAATCAAGCAGGTTGGAAGAGACCTCCAAGCTCACCCAGCCCAATCTCTCACCCAGCCCTACCCAATCAACCAGACCATGGCACTAAGTGCCCCATCCAGGCTTTGCTTCAACACCTCCAGGGATGGGCACTCCACCACCTCCAGTCATAGAATCATAGAATGGTAGGTAAGGTTGGAAGGGACCTCAAAGCTCATTCAGTTCCAACCCCCTGCAATAGGCAGGGACACCTCCCACTAGAACAGGTCACTCAAGGGCTCATCCAACCTGGCCTTGAACACCTCCAGGGAGGCTGTGGGGCACAGAATCACCCAATGTGATCGAAGATCATGTTGGGTACTTCTGTGCTCCACAAGTTCCCTGGGCAACCTGTGCCAGTGTCTCACCACCCTCACTGCAAACAACTTCCTCCTAACATCCACTTTCCATCTCCCCTCTGACACTTCAAACCCATTCCCCTTGTCCTGCCATTCCCACACCTTGTCAACAGTCCCTCCCCAGCCCTCCTGGAGCCCCCTTCAGGTCCCGCAAGGCTACTCCAAGCTCTCCTGGAAGCCTTCTCTTCTCTAGGCTGCAGAGCCCCAACTCTCTCAGCCTGTCCTCATAGCAGAGCTGCTGCAGCCCTCTCAGCATCTTGGTGGCCTCCTCTGCACTGGCTCCAACACTTCCATGTCCTTCCTCTGCTGGGGGCTCCAGAACTGCACCCAGGACTGCAGCTGGGGTCTGAGGAGAGCAGAGCCAAGGGGCAGAATCCCCTCCCTTGCCCTGCTGCCCACACTGCTCTTGCTGCAGCCCAGGACTCAGCAGTCCAGTGAAGACTACTCCCAACCTTAATGTCCTTGACCAGACCTCCTTTGTTTAACACAAGGTCCAGCATCACAGCTCTCTCCTCAATGGTTCTTCAACCACCTGTAGCAGAGCCTGAAGATGTGCAGCAAGTTTAAAAAGATGAGAAGTGACCAATCCTTGGACAAATCACCTCCCCAGTCTGGCCACACCTGTGGTGCTCCATGCATCCTGGTCACACCTCCTGGCTTTAATGAGCTGGCCCTTGGTGGAGGCTGTGAGGGCAGTATTGGTGCTGTTGCAGGAGGGTTGAAGCAGTCGTTGGTTGGTCGCTTCGGCTGCCAGCGGCGAAACCTTGCCTGCTTCTAGCCTGAGATGGAGAACCACGGAGGGAGATCCAGTTCCTGGTGGGACTCAGAAGATGAAGGTAAACCAGATCTTCCCATGACTGGCAATACTTTTCCTGGTCCTCCCCCCAAATAGAAAACTTTCTATGCAAGCAAAGCTCTGTGCGAAATGGAGCTCTGATAAATTGTTGCTTTGGGTCAAAGAACAATTCCTGCTGTTATGAAATCAAAGCATCTTGGTCCAAGTTTGCCCTTTCAGAGCTGGTCAGTGTGCTCCTGTGTAAAAATATTAACAAGGAACTGCATCTGGGGAAAAAAAAAATCACTTCCAAATGAAAACTGAAAAGATTCCATTGCAGAAACGTTCACATGGGCCACTTTGACCTTGTGGGAATGCTTTGCTTTGGGACAAGAAGTTCTGGAAATGAAACACTGCCAGAACTGACAATTTTTTCTTTTTCCAAAACACTGTGAATAAGAGGGGGAAAAAAACCCCCCAACCCCCCCAAACCCTAGACTTTTCACTTAGAATAAACTTTAGTTACAACAAAAATGGTTTGGCTGCACTTTTGCTGATCTCCAGCTTCAGAGTCTGAACCTAAGTGCCAGGAAAAAACTCTGAGGTGGCATTAGCTGCTGCTAAGGTGACAGTGAATGAGGGTCCTGCACCTTACTGTTAGTTAAACATCATTTTCTGTGACACGAGGAACATCAAGAAGGATCAATATCACAGCCATATCTTGGTAGATACGGTTCAGAAGTCCAATCCATGTTTAAGGCTGTATCTTTTTAAGCCTGTAGGCATCCTGACAGTTGGGTACAGACACCACAAGTGACATGCAGGTATTATTTTAATTGATTGTTTTCAGAAGCAGAGAAGATCTTTGTTTTGCAGGAGGCAGCTTTCTTTCTGTCTTGGGACCACGCTGATGGCCAGACTGTGTGCATGAAAAGGCAGGAAAAGAAAGTGTGGAACAGAAGGGCTGTTGCCCTATGCCTCACTGTGTTGGTATTTACTCATTTTCTAGTTGCTGACCAAAGCTGTCCAGGTGAAAGTGGTAGAACATTATCTGTGGCAGCACAACTCACAAATCCCCCATCAGATTAAGACAAATTTAGAATCACAGAATCATAGAATGGTAAGGTTGGGAGGGACCTCAAAGATCAGCCAGTTCCAACCCCCTGCCATAGGCAGGGACACCTCCCACTAGCACAGGTCACTCAAGGACTCATCCAACCTGGCCTTGAACACCTCCTTGGGCAACCTGTGCCAGTGTCTCACCACCCTTACTCCAAACAACTTCCTCCTAACATCCACTTTCAATCTCCCCTCTGCCAGTTTAAATCCATTGCAAGACCTTTCCTAATTTAGGTATTATTTTGATGGGTGGGAAAGGGCAGCTCAGTTTTGCCGCTTCTGCCAACAGCCCCCCAGCATGCACGACTGCTCTCATTGTGGAGGAGAGCCCTGCCCATTAGCCTGGACATTAGCTCGCAGTCATTACAGCAGGCAGAGCAGCTGCTGGAGTTTGGTGACCCCCTCCTTACACCGCCAGGCCATTTTAATTGCAACCCACAGCTTAAAGTCTTCATTAAGTTGTCTGTGAGCCTCTCCTCCTCTGCCGTAAGATCAGCCGCTCGTCGCCCTGACCGGCAGAGCAGCGAGGAACATCTGCAGTTCAAACGTGATGCATATGCAACAGCAGGCTCAGACTAAAGGTCAGCAGACTCCTCTGACACCCAGGACTGAGCCTCCCTTGCAGGGTGTCTGGTGTCTTTTGTTGGAAACTCTATACTTCCTGGCAGGCTTTTTGCTGGCTCGCTCAGCCCAACTGCCCAAGGCTGGCACAGAGCCTCCGCGACCTGCTCGGAGCTGCCCTTGCGAGGTGCCTGCCCACGAGTGTGTGGGGGCCACCGCGGGCAAGAACTCAGCTCCTTCCCTCGGCTGCTCATCACAAAGCCCAGGGATAGGATGACTACAACAGCTGCAGTGCTGGCTGGCTCTTGACAAATGGCCCTGTCACTCTTCTTATTGATTAGCAATGTTATGACATTTCCTTTCCAAAACACAGATGTGGCACAGGCAGTGACAGGAGCGCCGCTCTGGGAGGAACACGGTGTTTGCTCTTGTTCCCATTCTCCTCCCTGCATCTGTTCATGTCTGTGCCAAGGGTTTCATGTGCTGACTCTCTTGCCAAGGAGTGGGAGCAGGTGAAACCTTTGCCTGAATTAGAGGCATCAGAGGATGGAGGTGACAAGCCTGGCTCCCCCACACCTTGTGCCAGGCTGTGGCTTCAGTTGAGCTGGCATAGAATCATAGAATGGTAAGGCTGGAAGGGACCTCAAAGCTCAGCCAGTTCCAACCCCCTGCCATAGGCAGGGACACCTCCCACTAGCACAGGTCACTCAAGGACTCATCCAACCTGGCCTTGAACACCTCCAGGGAGGTTGTGGAGCACAGAAGCACAGAATGTGATCTTTGATCACGTTGGGTGCTTCTGTGCTCCACAACCTCCCTGGGCAACCTGTGCCAGTGTCTCACCACCCTCACTGCAAACAACTTCCTCCTAACATCCACTTTCAATCTCCCCTCTGACACTTCAAACCCATTGCCCCTTGTCCTGGCATTCCTGGCCCTTGTCAATAGTCCCTCCCCAGCCTTCCTGCAGCCCCCTTCAGATCCTGCAAGGCCACTCCAAGCTCTCCTGGAAGCTTTCTCCAGGCTGCAGAGCCCCAACTCTCTCAGCCTGTCCTCACAGCAGAGCTGCTGCAGCCCTCTCAGCATCTTGGTGGCCTCCTCTGGACCCACTCCAACAGTTCCATGTCCTTCCTTTGATTTGCCTGAGTGAAGTTGTGGTGAATTCATACATGACTCACAGATGATCCTTGGATCAAGTCTGTGTTTTGGAATGTATTATAAAAACACTCTTGCCTTTGAAGTTGTGGTGGCATGTTTGTATCTAGCAGGTCACTCCAGGAGCACTGGGTCCTTGCAGACCAATCTCCTTCACCTCTGTGCACGGTGCCTTGCCCAACTGCTCTTGCATGGGTACACATCTCTGTGCAACACCACATGTAAGACCATGAACTATGTCAGGGCATGCTTAAAGTCTCCACTGAGCTCTCTCTGAGCCTCTCCTCTTCCTCCTTAAGTGGGTTTGTGATTGTGTGCAAAGCCTGAGAGTACCTCAGCATGCTCTCAAGGGCCAAGCTAGAGCCCATACCTGAAGTACCCATTTCTTTGGGGTACTACCCAGGTGGATGCATTTCACAGCCCCCCCAAGAAAGCTGTCCTTTTGTTCCATGGTGCCCTAAGTGGAGTGTTTGCCTATCTGCAGAGCTGTCCTCATGTGAGTGAGCCCTAACTGCAATCCAACTCTGCAGAAATCTACTGTCAGCAGGAGGCAGAGGCTTGGAATGGGTAGCTAAGGAAGGAGGAGAGCCTCTGATACAGATGGTCTAAGCTAGCACAGCTTTGAAGCATCTGAATAGAAAGGATCATTTGAAACATGTCTGCCTGAGGCACAGGCTTCTAGGGACTGGAAACCACAGAAAGGGGACCTAAAAAACACTAGGCCACCAAGTCTGAGATGGGCAACTCCACATTTCTTCTCTGAGGGAGGAACTCTGTTGGTGTGCCTTCCAGCATCTGAAGGGGGCCTATGGGGAAGCTGGGGAGGACCTTTTAGCATCTCAGAAAGTAATAGGACCCAGGGGGAATGGATCCAGGCTAGAGGGAGCTTTAGATTAGACATTAGGAAGAAGTTCTTCAGCATGAGGGTGGTGAGACACTGGCACAGGTTGCCCAGGCAGGTGGTGGAAGCCTCATCCCTGGAAGTTTTTAAAGCCAGGCTGGATGTGGCTCTGAGTAACCTGATCTAGTGCAAGGTGTCCCTGCCCATGGCAGGGGGGTTGGAACTGGATGAACCTTGAGGTCCCTTCTAGCCCTGTCAGTTCTATGATTGTATGATATGGTTAAACTGTGCAGTTCTGGACACAGCCTCACTTACTGAGCTGTGGGCATCTGCATGTATCTCTACCCCAAGCTCAGATTTTACTGTAAAGTCATGCTCTGGCCATGCTGCTCTGACCACACTGGAGAGGAACCCCAGCTGGTGCAGCAAGAAGCAACATTCTCCTCAGGAACAACATAGGAGCTGACCTCTTTGCATTAAACATTTATAAGCCAAAAGACACAGCTAGGAGGTTGTCTCTATTTTCATTGACACGAGGGAGAGCAAGTTTTTTCTCCCCAGAGCATATAAAATATGCCCAGTACAGCCTTGAAACAGCTTGAAGCTTTTCTTATTAGTCTGAAGCATTTAATTCAGCTTTCAGTGAATCCTTTGCATGCTTCCCAGGGAAGCTAGTTAGAGGAAAAGTGCTTACCTTCCTATCCTAAAGGCTGTTCCTTGGAGGTTGAATCATGAGACTTCATTAAGAAGCTTGGAAATTTCTGATTAACTAACTCTGCAGACAGCAGCTAATGAGCTTCTTGTTGCATTGAAGGAATCTCTGCCTCTTCTGAGTCAGAAAAAGCAAAGCACATCCTATATGATCTCCTTCCTTGACCAAAGTCTCTTAGAGTGCTAATACAGCTAAAATGGGCTGAGCCTCAAGCTTGGCTTGCATGAACTTGAAGCAAGGACATCAGGATGATAGCCCAGGCATTGCTGTGCAGAAGAGGCTGTTAATGAGAAGCATATTTGTGAATGTCACTTGTATGGCTTTCAGCATATTTTACAGCCAAAAAAAAAGAGATCTAGTCCAGAGGGGAAAAAAGAAAAATACAACCCAGCCATGGTTTCCACCCCCCAGGCAACGTGATGTAGATTAATATGAGTTAAATGGAATGTGACCAATTTGTAAGGCATTTGGTTTGTATCTTGAGAAATTGAAGACAAGATCATTTTTCCTTGCAATCAGAGTAAGCCTCAGGCTGCAACCTCTTGTAGTCTCTACAGTTGCCACAGGCTTCCTCCTTTAATATACCAGCATGTCCTAGGATATTTCCTGCAACTCTCATAGCCCAATGATGTGATAGATTTGCCAGGAGGATACTTGTGCTATCTTTCCTTGGGAAAAGCCTGCATTAGCTGTAATGTGTGCTTGTAGCTCCTGTGACTTTCATCAGTTTTGGTGTAAGGTTTTGCCCACAGCTGTTTATTTATGCAAGAAAAGAGTCACAGGCATCTCCATTCTCTACAGCAGGCAGTGGCTACAGAGCGACAAAAGCATTTTTCTGCCAGAGGTTCAGCATTGTTTCTGAAGAGGGTTGCTGCATGCTGGTAAAAAGCCAGCAAATTGTGGGCTCACTGTGGACACACAGTTTGTGCTTAGATGAGAAAATTTTGTATATAGAACAAAAAAAAGTTAAAGTCTCCAAAAGACTCAGCTCTCAGTGTTCTGATGGTGAAAAAAAAATCTCTTTGCAGTTTGAGATTTAGAGATGATGATGATAAAAACAAATCTCTTTGCAGTTTGAGATTTAGAGATGATGATGATAAAAACAAATCTCTTTGCAGTTTGAGATTTAGAGAGGATGATGATGAAAAAAATCTCTTTGCAGTTTGAGATTTTGAGATGATGATAAAAAAACTCTTTACAGTTTGAGATTTAGAGATGATGATGATGATGATAAAAAAAAATCTCTTTGCAGTTTAAGATTTAGAGATGATGATGAGCAAAAATAATCTCTTTGCAGTTTGAGATGTAGAGGTGAAAAAGTGTTTTAGCAAATGGTTTGTAAGACCTTCTCAGTGGAGTGGCTGGTCCAGAGAGACACTAAGTGAGGTCCCAAGGAGTTGTCCAAAGTTCATCTCCTTTTTATCACATCTCACCACCTTCCCATGCCAGCCAACAGGAGAACAACTCAAAAGTCTCAAGTTCAGCTTAACATTCTACCCCACTCTTCACAGCTATAATTCAGGAAAGGATTTGCCTTTGTTTTTCCAATGACCTGAAGAAAGTGCTCCAAAGGCACAAATCCAGCAACTAACTTGAATATGCCCTTCAGCCTTTTATGCTCAAGTGAAAAAAAAAAAAAATCTATGATATGTTTGGCAATCTTCCAGATGGATGTGTGGGCAATATAATTCAGGAACATTTGGTAGCTATAACAACAAGATGTTCTGTAATTGGTAAGTTCATTTGTTTGAAGAGTGGACAAGGAGGGACACATAGAGGTTGTTTTTCACTTATTTATTTATTTAAAAATTAAGATATAAGAACTGAGTTATTGGGCAATTACAGCTTCAAGCACAGATGTATGGAGCAAAGCTCACCCAGGACCTCTTGAAGGTATCACCATCCATGGTCCTGGCAGTGGCAGCTATGCAGTTCTGCAACCATTAACTCAGACTACAGAAGCACTAGCAGCATGAATGGCTCCTCCTGTCCACCAGTGTGCAGTTCTGCATCAGCCCTGGCCCCAGGTCCTGCCTGGATGCTGTGCCCTTTGCACAGTTTTGCCTCAATGGTTCCTCCTGTCCACCGGTGAGCAGTTCTGCATCAGTCCTGGCCCCAGGTCCTGCCTGAATGCTGTGCCCTTTGCAGAGTTTTGCCTCACAGAACTCAGCAATCTATCCTTGCTCTTGCAGGCAGCAGAGGGATGTTGTTCCTGTGATAGTTTGAGCCATGACTGTTGAAGAGAGTGGTGTAGGATTGTGCTGTCAGCCAAAAGTGCCTTCTTAAGTGCTGGACAAGCAACGGGAAAGGAGGACTAAGCATTTCAGTTGTTCACACTGCTCATTGCCACCTTCTGGACTGTCCTAACAGTTATGGTGTGACAGAGCTCAGGAGTATGCTATGGAAGCCTTTGTCTCTCCTCAGCAGTATTTTAGGTAGTTTGGGGAGCAAAGGGAAGGCAAATCTGTGCTGGATATTTGTCCACAAAAGGAAAAGGAGTTTTCATCTTTTTTAAACATTCTTCTTGGTACAAATGAGGTTTCTAGAAGATGGATGATCTCACAGGATCACAGAAAAATGTGGGTTGAGAAAGGCTGATGAAGTTCCCTTAGTGCAACCTCCTGCCCAGAGCAGGACCAGCCTGTTCAGGTTAGTGAGGTCCTTCTGCAGGTAGATTTTGAAAGCCTGTCGAGCAGAAGAGCCAGGATTTAAACAGACAAATATTTAGGTAGTGCTTTATTGCTCTCTTTTTCAGCTTGAGTGGCTCAAACTGTGCTATGCCACTCAAGAAGACTCATATAACAGGATGTGGTGCCACAAGCTGCTCTTCCAACTGCTCCCTCGCTTGTGTTTGGTCTTCCTGAAAGGATGCTGATGGAGCAGTGTATTCACACTGACTCTGCAGGGTCACAGCCCTTTATGCCATGGCTGGATCTGGCTTTTTGCATCCAACATTTTATTTTCAAGAGTTACTTTTCTTTTTTTCCCCCAGCACATTTCAGGACAAGTCCTCAGGCTCCCCAGAACAGCAGCCACATCCTGCGCCCCTCAGCTTGGGCAGGAGAGCAGGCTGCTCTTCGAGGGCATGGGTTAGGCAGCAATTTTCTTTTCCCTTCTGCTCTCCAGCTTGAGATAATTGCAAACCCGATGAGCTATCTCTCTTCTAAGTTCAACCACAAAGCCTCACAGCCTGTAAGAGTAATTCAGCTGCAATTAGCGTCGGTGTGAAGCCAGAGCCTCCCACGGATGAGGCTGCCTGGTCCAGTGCAGAAGCTACAATCTCCTTAATGATAGGAGGTTCGACTAAATTAAAGTTGACCCTCAGGCTTCTGGCAGCTAAATTCCAGCAGTAACCTTCCCTCCCACCCATTCCTCTCCCAAAAATCCTACCAACAACAAGCTACAAGTGAGAGGGGGAGGAAACCTCTCCGTTGTTAACCTTTACAGGACAGTGGATGTGTCCAAATAAGACAAAAAACATGATGTCTCCTGCTGAAGTGCCATAAATAGTGCTATCTCCCAGTGTGATCTCTGAGAGGATCTGTTTTAGGGAAAGAACAGAAGAGAAGTCCTAAAAAGAGTGCGTGAAAAATGATGAAAGTTGCTTTGAAGTGAGGCCGAGAGCTGCAGTGCTTTCAGCAGCTTCCCCTTGGAAGCCCTTGAAATTCTATCTGCAATAAAAGGTACCAAAAGAAAACAGCTGGCAGGAGCTGTTAAAGTGGAAACAATATGCAGTTCAGAAGAGATAAACAGGATGGGCACAGAGCAGAAAGAAAAAGAAGGTATGGATTTGTTATGTGATGGGAACAGCCCTTCTGGCCTGGGCTCAGACTGCATGACCAGGCAAGTATCCCTGGCTGCAGGGAGGCAGCAGATTTAGGACTTTGTGCTCATGGGGATGTGCATTTTGCTTTGCTCTGCAGCACAGAGGCCTCAGATCTGGTCCCCTTACTCTGAACAGAACTCTGTTTGCACAGAACAGATCAGGGCACAGGGGTGTCATCTTGAGTGGCACTGCCAAGTCTTCACTACTGGTATTTCTCTGGTACCCAGGGTGGCAGCAGCTGGAATGGGAGCCCCTTTCTAGTTGCTGCAGAGTGAGGCACCCCTCCTGCTAGCTGGGCAGTGATGCCCTGCTGCCAGCTGCAGGGATGGTCCAGTTCTTGTGCACCTCTGAAACACTGCAGAGGCTGTGGCCACATCTAACCCTTGTCACCAAAGACAAAACCTGCTTTTGCCATCACAGATTCCACAGCCTTTGGAGACAGAAACTGCTGAAGGACTAACACTGGGGGAGAAACAGGACCTGCTCTTTGTGTGACTCAAAGGAAAACATTGCTAACAAAGTGTGCATGGACCCTAACCTGTTCTGGTTCAGAGGTGTAAATAGCAGATATTGCTGTGCTTCCCAAATCAGTTCTGTGGATCTCTGCTGAAGAGAGCAGAATATGGACAAGAGAATGGTGAGGCATCCATCTGCTGTGGGTTTTTCCACATCTGTGGGAAAACTTCCATGCTCTGACCTGCTGCAGAATCTGGCCATGCCTTTACTGATGGAAAGGCTGCTTAGAGAGAGCTCTGCTCATGGGGAATCACAGAATCACAGAGCTTTTAGAGGTTAAAGGGACCTCCAGACATCATCAAGCCCAACCCCCCCACCAAGGCAGGATCCCCCAGGGTAGTTCTCACAGGAATGCATCCAGGTGGGTTTGAAAGTCTCCAGAGAAGGAGACTCCACAGCCTCTCCGGGCAGCCTGCTCCAGGGCTCTGTCACCCTCACTGTAGAGTTTCTCCTCATGTTGAGGTGAAACTTTCTCTGGTCCAGTTTGTAGCTGTTGCTCCTTGTCCTACTGGAATATTGGAAGGAATATAAACCAAAGCTTTCCCCTGTCTTCACAGATGCACTTCAGATAAAAAGCAGCAATTCAGAGATGTGGTGGAAGTGGAGTAGAGAGGAGCTGAGCCATACTTTACAACTCCTTTAATTTCATTTTTGTACAATTCTCATTCTGCATCTCCAGTGTCATTACAGACTGCCCCAGGACAGCAGCAGAATTTTATTCCACACTAGTTACCAGGCATGTGCCTTTTCAAGGAATCTTAAAACACAAGGAGCTGTCCTCCAGTTCATTTTAGAAAGGCTGTGAGAATGTTCATATCATAGAACTGTGCAGGTGACCTAAGGCATTGTGTGTGGCACAGGATGCTCTCAGTTTCCTTGAGAAGGCAGCTGAGGCAGGAGCATGCTGAAGGGAGGAAATGGCAGTCAGGATTTGTGTTTTCTAGGTGCATGTGAAACCTCCTTCATTTGGGGCAGCTCTGGCACCTGGCTACAGGCTAAAGCATTAACCAAAAACACAGACAGGGCTGCCTCTGTCATAGCAGGTACCATTTTACCCTCTGGACAACTCCTTCACCTTCAGAAAGGTCCCAGATACTGAAGATGCCTTGGGAGCTAAATTCTACTGAGGATCTGGGTCTAAAAAGCCTGTTCAGAAAAGCACACAGGCACTCACTCTGCTCCTGCAGATCCAAGTGCTTTGATATATCTGAGGCTGCAAAATTCCTTCCTACTTGCACCGGTTTTATCCTGATTTAGCTCCCCATAAAGTCCCCCTGCCTTCTTGAACAGGTGCTGGATTGGGTGTTAAAGAAGAGAAATTCAGCCTGTCTAATCCATATGCATACATATTGTTGAACTTGCTTGTTAGGAGCAGAGTCTGGGGTGGATGAGAATGAAGTGCTAAATGTGCCCACGAGTCAGCAGACTGAAGATGCTACCAGCATTGGAAAGGTGATTCCAATGGATAGGTGAGTACTAGACTGTGCACTAATTCCATTTCTCTTAAAGCTAAATCCTCTGGAATTTAATAACATCTTCAACTTCTTCTAAAGGCCTTGGAGCAAGTGCATCAAATTTAATTGTCAACTACCTTCTGACCACACAGTTCTAGACCCAGAAACAGTACAGAGACTATTCCCTATTACGTTCTGCAGCTTTTATAAGCAGGTGAGTTAAGATAGATTTCATTAGAGCATTGAATTTTGTTCTTTTTAAGTTCCTCATGATTTATATATTTTCCCCTGAGCAACTGGCAATAATATAGTCCTACCTGGATGCAGGAATTGAAAATAAAGATTTTTCTCTTCATCATGAGCTTATAGCCTAGGTAGAGTCGCCATGTCTACTTTCCTGCTGCTTGCATAAATATTTAATAATGCAAATTCTTAGGCTTTTTGCATAAGGTCATAGGCTATCAGAATGCCCAGTGAGTTAAATACAGCAGGTCTGAATTTCCTTTCCCAGTTCTGGAGGGCTGTTTCAGACTTTCTTTGGTATAAGTGCAAATTGGTTTCATACTTTAAAATGTTCATATTATAAAATAATTATTTGCCTGTTTCTGCTACACAGATTAAAATATTAGTGCTTACAATGATGCATCTGAACCTGAATCTAGAAGCCTGCATTGCAAAGAGGAGGAGCAGGTGGTGCTGACCCAGCCTCCCCTGTGCGCATTGGCCTTGCTCTCCCTTGACAGCCTCCAAACAAAATCATTCTCTTGCTGACCCTTTAACTCTTGCTTCATCTTTGTTTCACTGAGAGGCTTTGTGTTCCTGCTAAGATGTTTTTTCACGACAATGAAAGCCACAGTGGTTATGATTTGCAAGAAGATCCAGTGGTAAGCAGTGAAGACTGCTCTCCATGCTCTCTGCCAGCTGCAAGGTCTGGTTTGTATGGGAGCTGATCCTCACTGCCACTGCTGCTCTGGTGTCCTGAGTCCTGGAGCCACTGCCTCTACATTGGAGTTTTCATCCTGTTTTTGTATACAGAATCAATGATACACATGAGGAATCTAATGGTTAGTTGCAGTGTGTGATTTTTTTTTTATGTTTGCCATTTGTCTACCCTGAGTTTTGACTTCCCAAATGTTGTTACCTCTGTTAATTTGAAACTGGAGCCTTTGAGGACTTCTTTGGCACTCTGCAGAAATGCAATAAGTGAGAGCTTCATGTACTCAGCAAATTTTCCTCATCTTTTGAGTTGAAATCTAATTTTCAATCTCCCTGACATTTTGTTCTGGACTCAGCCTCGGCAACCTACTGAGGTTGCTATTACTGAAACCCACAGAAAATCCCTAATGCAGTTTCAAGTTAGCCACATCCTGTTCACCTAGTGACAGCTCTTTGTTTTCCACTACCCCTTACCAGGAAGGTTCCTTCCAGTGCCTGAGGATGGCAGTGAGAAGATCTCCATCTTCTGTACCAGAGCACAGCCCTCCCATGAGAACCAGTCCTCAGCTGCTGCCAAACCAGGTCCTTGGGCAAAGGACTGCAGGATGAGTATTGCCTGAACTGGGAATGGTGACATTGCAGCCAAAAAGGCACAGGAGAGTAAAAGCTGAGAACAAGGATTTGCAATTTTCTTATGCCCTCACTTTTTTTCTCCTGATCAAATTTACTTTGATAAAATAATGCAGGCAATATACACCAAGGCCGAAGCCACCCAGGGAATAACAGTGCATGCAAAATGATGGATCCAGAGCAGCACAAAACGTTCCTTAATGCAACATGTTTCCCTTTAAATCATCGTTAGAGTCTCCTCTCCTGGAGCAACCTCAGTGTATAGTGGCTGTCTCCTCAGAAGTGCCCTCTGGCAGAGAGCAGGCTCTGCGTGCAGTGTCTTTGTCTAATTGCATTTTGGCAGAGCAGAGTGAGGAGGAAGCAGAGAAAATGAACCAGTTCATTCCATGGTCAAAACCTAACTGTGGCTGGAGACTGAGTCCAATCCTTCCTGCTTTGCCCTGCGTAGGATGCAAAATGCTGGCACTGTCCTGTGACTCTAAGTGAGCATTAAGGGGCAGATTTCAGTTAGCTACTCACATTTGTGCATATCCCCTGCTAGTGCTCAACGTGACTGCAATTATTGCATGCATGTACTTGATTGACTTTCTCACACAGGCTATTTGTTGAGACATGGAAGCTGGGGAGAGGCAGGAAAGAACTACAGGACACAGGTACTTTTTGCTGACTGGTTAGGTGCATTTCTTGTAGGCTGAAGCTTTGCATGAATGTCCTTGGCTGACACTTGACAAGGCTTTTCTGTACCTCTGCATTTAAAGCACATTCAACTCAGGAAGACAAAGCCATTACAGATCATCAGACAGAGTTTCCCACATTACATCTCCCGACTGGAGCCCATGCTGGCACATCTAACCTCTCACTTACACTGTCAACTTTTGCTTTCCTTTATGTCTTTGTAAACCCTGCCCTACTCTGTGTGAGGGGCTAAAGCAGCTGGAAAGGTGCCTGCCCCCCTAACCTGTGCTGCAGGAAAGGATTTCAGGAAAAGCACAGGCTCCTTTAGGAGGTTGTGGATGCTGCTGCTTCTCAGAGGGAGGCTTCAGGAGACGACAATCTGCCTCGCTGGGGCAAAGCATCTGTGCTCTGTACTGGAATAAAACTGTGTACTGAGGCAAGGTTCTGCAGTGAGTACTGTTTACCAAACATACTGCAGAAAACTATGGGATGGTGATCATTTGTGCAGAGGTGATAAAAAATAACCTTTTCCTTGCTTCTCAGCAGCAAGGACACGCAGGCGGATGAGCCTGGAGCCTGCTTTCCAAAAGCAACTACAAATCATTTTTAAATCAGTGGGAGCACTCTCGAAAGACAAAGGTGGGACATAAAACCAGCTTTATTTTTCACATAAAGCCAGGTTTATTTTTCACAATTTCCTACACACTGGCTGTGCTAAATCAGAGCCAGCACACGGCAGCTGCACCAGGAGTACCCTCCCAAGAATAAGGGTGTGGGAAGGGATCCAGCACAGCACTAACGCACCCCAGAGGCTTGCAGCAGTGCTCTGCTCTGAGGCAGAGCCTCGGAGCTTGCCGAGGAGAGGAAGGATGGGGAGTGTGGTCCAGAGGGGGCAAGATGGATTATCTTGTAGCTGACCCATTCTTTGTTCATCTCTGTGGCACCACATTCTTTGCCACGCCAGTCATAAAATTTCCTGTTTTGACAGTGGCATAATAAAGCTCAGAAGGGACTGAAGGAACACATCCAGAAGTGTCAGAGGAATGTAGCTTACTGTGTTTGCACCAACGTTACAGTACAGTGATTGTCAGGAGTTACACCAACAGGAAACCAAAACCGAAAGGTTTGGGGGTTTTGGTTTGGTTTCTTTTTTTTTTGCTGTTCTTTGTTTTTTTTTGTTTCGTTTTGTTTTCCAGAGGATCAGGTAATAATTTTTCCTTTTGCAAAGTGCCTGCACATACCTTGAGACCAAGTTCTGTTAACCTAGGAAGGAATGATTTCCTTGGAAATGAGCTTGATTGCTGTGAAAGTCTCTGGCAGAAATACAGGCCAGAAAAATATAGCCTACTATCAAAGCAGCCTGGGAAGACATGACTGAAAGCATGGGTTTAATTTGTTTTGAACAATTTCTCATCTGGTAACATTTTTCCATCCTATTTGAATGGCTCTGGTGCTCTTACTGCATTCTGAAATTAACCTTCACCTTACATGAACTAAGGAAACTTCATAACTGCATCCATATGCATACAGCATCGTTAGCTGCTGCTACTAATGGCATTATATAGTTCCATTTTCCTTGAAAAGCAACATAATGAAAACTGAAATTATACCAAAACATGTTTTAAAACACATACAGCTCAAAGCAGCAGTCAGAAGCTCCTCTGGTAGTGCATGCAGTTGTGTCAGGTTCTTTAGGAGCACGCTGCACACAACAAAAGGCTGTGCACAGCCAGACCTGATGCTGCTATGAAATAATAAGGGGATTAAAGGTGCTGCTAAATGAAGTGACCCAACCAAGGCATGCTGCCAGGTGCCAGAGGGGCAGCAGATAAAACACAAGACTTAGGAGTCCCCACAGGGTAATCTATCCATGCGTGACACTGCCTCTGCCTGTATTTCACGCAGCGCTTCATGTACAGAGACATAATAAACCCAACGAGAGGTGGGAGGGTTTGAACAGCCTGATGCAGTTCCATACATGGGAACTGATTTGCCTCCCTCCGAGGGGAGTCAGGGCCAAGCTTTGCTGGAGCCAGCGAGGAGCAGCAAGGTGGTGAGCATTCGCTCTGGCCCCAGGTGAGTGCCAAGTACAGTTGGGTGATACAGCAACACCCAAGAGAATGCACCTGCCACAAGAGTGAGAGCAGGGCAGAGTGCCTGCTGGGCAGAAGATCTGGCTTCTCCTAGCCCTTGGTGACACAAAGCATTTACAAATTGCCCATTATGCCTTTGAAATGAAGAGTTCCTTTGTGGAGTGAGGGATCTGGGAAGCCCTGGGAATGTGAGCAGAGAAAGTGGCAGAGCCTGGCCCTGATGGGGTCTGAAGTGGACAGATATCAGCCTGATAGCCTTAACTGCTTCATCAAGCTGTGGAAATACTCAAATAAGTACAAGGGATGGCTTTTTAAAAGTTATTACACAGCTTATCATAGAATCATAGAATGGTAAGGTTGGAAGACACCTCAAGGATCATCTAGTTCCAACCTCCATGCCCCCAGATACCTGCCACAAGAAAATGGCAGCCTGCTTGGGTTTTTTTTGCTTCTATCTTTGTGGGGGTTTTGGGGTTTTTTTGTTTGGTTTTGGCTTGGATTTCTGTTTTTGTTGTTGTTTAGGGTTGTTTGTTTTAATTGGCACTAATATCTGTTCATTTTTATACACATGGTAGAGAGCCTGAGGGGCAGGTAGATGGCTTCCAGATCATCTGTCCTAGAAACTCACTGGAAATTACACAGTTCTCCTTTGCCCAATTACTTGATTCTCCAAATGCTGATGCTAAAGAAAGACAGGGAGTTTGTCCAGGGCAGGCTTAACCTTTTCAGCCCAGGAACTCCAAAAAGAACTTTTTGAGCCAAATGCCCAAGTTTCATTAAGAGATACACACAGCAGTCAGGACTTGCCTCTGTGGCCACTCAATCCCTGGCTGCTCAGTGGTGGTTTCCGAGGGGAGTGCCAATTAGTGCTAATTGTGCAGGCATTTGTGGGTGTGTGGATGTGTGTCTAATGTGGGCCCATGTCTCCTCCTCAGACCATCACTCATGTCACACATGCCAGAGCAGCTGTGAGGTGACCTGGAGATCACATCCCATATGCAATTCCTGGATCCAGCTGGGCCCATCCCCTAAATGACTAAATAAATCCTAATAATAGCTAAAGATGACTCTGACAGGTATCCCCCAGGCTTTCCTGCTGCCCCCAGGGAGCTGCCACAGTGATGTGGTATCTCAGATGGTCCTCTGGAAAACCCCATGACAACATGTTTGTGCCCACCCCATCTGACCCCAGAGGATGTGTCTCTCAGGACAGGGGTGAAGGGACAGCAGATGGGCAGATGGCTACCCATCCTCTGCTCCTGATGGGGAGGAGATGGCCTTCCTGATGGGTAACTGAGGAAGGCAAAAATAACCCCAGGGAAGTCACTGCCAGCCCCAGCAGGCGACTGGCACAGCCCTTACTGGCAGGACACTGAGGTTCCCAGGCCCCTGGCACACCAGCAGTGGGAGAGCATAACTACTTCAGGTGCTTGCTCACCTGCACTCAGCTCCTCACCACTCTGCCCTAATACAATTCAGTTTTGCTCTTCTGTTTGCTTTGCAAGTGTTCAGAGCACAGCACCATGTAAAAAGCCTGCTCCCAGCTGAGCAGGACGGTTTGGAGCACACAGAGTGCCTGCCTCACCCTGCTTGCTCTTAAGGATTTCATCTCTTTTGGTTCACTGTCTGCAGATAACCTGGGAGCAGAGCCTGTAGCTTCTGTTGGGGTGTGCTGCACAAGCACACACAGACCCAAGCTGTGCTTTGAAGGACTAAAGCTGAGGGAGTTCACAGCCAGAGGAGCCAACTTGCCATTGTCTCATTGTTGTTTCCTAGAATTAGACTCAGAATAAAATTATTTTGAGGAAGGATTTCCCTTCAAGAACATCTTGATGTGGTGCATTTTAAAGCATAATTCAGTGTATACTTCCACTCATCTTAGCACTTCTGCATTAAAGAAATAATAATTTTAAAAAAGCCAAATTATAGCCTCCTCCTTGCACCAAAAAAATGTATTAAAAGAAATGCTAGTGAACAAAGTTCTGATGCAGTATCGATGTTGTCATTGCAGAGTGTATAATAAATTGCTTACAACTGTGTACTGCACACAGGTCATTAAACTGCTGCTAGTAAAAGAAGAGGTGAAGAGAATATTTGCTGGAAGGGAGAGAGGATGTAGGCTGAAGAATCAACCCTTTTGCCTGAGGAAGACTTGCAGAAGGTTGTGGGCACTGAGTTATACTCTTTAGGTAGGGAGGACAAGATCCTGCAGAGATATTGGGGGGAGTTATTTTCTCCATGCTGCTGCAGGATCTCCTCTGCGGGGCGGCTGGAGCAAGACTTGCGCAGCGCTGTGCAGTCACAGGCAATGAAGCAGCTCCACCACCTGGGATTTTCTAGAACTGCCTTTCTTCTCTCACTGGCTTCTGCACTGCTTGCTTTGGGTTTGCTTTGCTTTGCTTCGTTGTCTTCAGAGGAACTAAAAATAATTTTAAGATGCTGGAAAATGTGGGTAAGTGACAGCATCCAGCTGGCCCTTGTGGTCCATCCAGCAAGAGCTTCTGCCTCTGAACTAAAATCTTTGCTTTACAGGTGTTCCACTGTGCTGTGTTACAGCTGCTAAGATTTTCAGAAGTCACTGTGCCAAGGGATAAGAGTGAAGTGGGGAAAAGGATTTATTCTAAAAATACTTTTCTGAGATATATTTACTTCTGCTAAGACTTAGTTAAGAATTAGTTCTGAAATACAAGGCTATTAAAAAACAAAGAAAGGAAGAGAGGAAAAGTCAAAGACTTTGGTGAAAGGATTAATAAAGCCAGTGCCTTTATAGATAATGCTCAGCCAGAGCCCCTTACACTCTGGTTTCAAACAAAAATGCAGTGTGCAAGCACAGATGTGAAGGGGTAGGGCACTCAAACCAGCCAAAATCAGCCTGCAAGCAAAAGAGTATAACCTAACCCAGACTCTTCCCACAATGGCACTTCCCAGGCACTCCCACGTTGGTGGCGTTGGGGCTTCTATTATGCCCTTAAAGTCTTTGTTATTTCATTCCCTTCTGCGTTTCCCTGGGTTCATTAGCTCTGAATTAGTTGGTTTACTGCAGATGGGCAAACAGTGAAGACAGGAACTTGTCAGAGCTGTTTGGGAGCTCTGAGGGCTCCTGCTGGCTCTGCTTCCCCCAGGACTCTCCACCGCTGCTGCCTCGCCTAAGGCTGTGGCAGAGAAGCAATCAAGGCAGGTCGGATGGCGATGGCATCCCCTCTGCCACCACCTCGTCGCCCTGCTACCAACCCTGGCAGAATTTAGGGCTAAGCAGCTTCTCTCAGTCCCCTCTGCCCTTTGGGCAGCACAGACACCGCTTCGCAGGGGAGTGAGGTACCACAGGTCACAAGCAGCTGCTGACCTTGGAAGGGGAAAATCACAGAAACATAGCAGGTTGGGAAAGACCTTCAGGACTGCAGACTCCAACCATTATCTAACTCTATCAAGTCTGCTGCTAAGGCATGTCCCTTAGCACCACCTGTCTGCATCTTCTAAACACCTCCAGAGATGAGGATTGAACCATCTGCCAGTGTTTGATGTGTGGGCAGGCTCAGTTCTCTGAATGCTATACAGAGAGAGGCACAGTGATGTTCTGAATGGACTGAGATGCTCTTCTTTTTCTAACAGTTCTACTTCTAAGCCAAAACCAACTCTTCATTTATGGAAACTGTACCAAACAATGCTTCTATATCATTGTTTCAATCTCCTGTCTCTCAATCTGGCTGAGTTTTAAAAACAGGATAGAGAAACAGAAGAAAAACAAGTTCTTAATCCTCCCACGAAGGCAAGTCAAAGAAAGAGAAGGGGTTTGATTTGAGGTTGCATCAGACTTCCAGGACTTTCCAAACCTTCCCAATTTCATTTATCTAAACCCAGTGAAATAAGCTGTGCAAAGTCTCACCTTTTAAAGAACCAGAAATACCAGAAGCTTCTGCTAGCAGAAAATTCCTCTATTACATATTTGGCAGGGATGTGGCTGCACAGACAGATGACATGCCATTAGAGTCCATATAAGTAACCACCAGGGAAAGCACCTGCTGCAACACAGAAGATGCTGTTAGAAATGCAAAGATCTGATTGAAAAGCAATTTATATTCCAAGCAAAAGCATAATAAGAGAAGACACAGTGCCCAGCACAGAGCTTCCTGCAGAGGAGAGTGACACACAGGAGAAAGCAGTTAATCCAGTGGAAATAATTAGACAAGATCAAGGGGAAAATATATTTGAAAATATACAGAGCTTAGCAAAACCATGGATGAATTCAGCTTAATGAAATAGAGAAACACCTTAAACTGAGAAAGGGAGGGCTGCTGAGGCTGCTTCAGCAATGGGATCCTGCTGTCTGTGTGGCTGTACCTGCCTATGGCTGAGCAAAATGAAGGAATGCAAGAAAATTCTGGGTTTGTTTCAAGAATAAATGATATTGCAGTCTTCTTGTCCTTGCCATGCCTGTCTCTGAGAGGGGTGGGAGCAGACAGAAGTGGCTCTTGCATTCACTTTTTAACCCAGCAAAACAGAGAAAGTTGAAGTCAGCCTTTGTTTTCTGCCCTATTTCTCTGCACTGATCAGATCTTGCTCCCCTGGATGTTCATAGGAGTCCTATTAAAGCTGGCAGGAGATTGACTCAGACCCTGGAGTTACATGCACCGAAGTGGAACAGCGGTGAAGAAAAGAGCTAAGATTGCCTGGTTTGTGCTGCTTAACCCATAGGCAACACAAGGCAAAACTCAGGCTGGGGAAGGGTGCTGTGAACGTTGCCAGGCTGAGCACCTTCTCTGTTCTGGTGGGACAGAAGGCACTGACAGCAGTGCTTGGGGACAGGCTGTTGGGAAAATGAACAACTGAACCTGTCCTGGCACGACTATGGGAACTCTCTGAAAGAACTGCTGATTGCTGGTGGCTCACCTTGTTCACTGTCCTGCTCTGGTGGGGTTATGCACCTATGCCATGTGGCCAGGTTGTGTGGTCACACTGACTTGTGATGAAACCCTGCTTAAACACAAAGGGCAGCTGGTGAGGCTGATGGAGACATGGGTAGATGTGAAGATGGAAATGCTGAAACAGTTTGTCAGTGGACTCTGTAGTGCACCTTCCAAGGCTCACAGACATCTCCAGACAAAGCACAGAAATGGAGAAGCTGCATACATAAGCATGCTCAGGTTTTGTGTCCTCACAAATCCACCCTTCACTTTTTAATCTGTGTATTCATGTAAATCAGAAGTGTAGTTGTGCAGCCTGCCACCAGGCCCTGCAGGTAAAGCCACATGAAGAAGCTCTGGGCAAGGCTGCCAGAGCTCACCAGAGCTCTCTGATGCTGTCGGTGGTCTTGGGACCTGCATCAGCTGGACTGTAGCCTATGGAAGCATTCTGGCATTGGTATTTCTCCCTTAGGAACTGGAACATCACATGTGGGGGCGAATCTTGGTGCTCTCTGGGTGCTGCAGCACTGAAGGGTTTGTCTCATGCACAGCCTCCTGCCATGCCTCTGGTGCTTGTCTGCAGGGGGGATTCACCCGGGGCTGTGACTAAGGGTTTTTGCCTTTCCAAGGTCTGAAGCAGAGCTCCTGACAAGGATTTCAGTGGTGGCTGGTGAGGTCCTGAATGCCTAATCAGAAGTGCTGTGCCAGGTAGGGGACTGTGGATTCCTCACTTCGCTTCCCAAACAGAAGCAAGAAAAATGCTTCCCAAGGAGTAAGAGCAAGAATGTGGCTGCAATCTGCAAGTCAGAGAGGGACACAAAGAGCATTTCAGCTCCTTTGTGATTAGGAGCAGCCTGACACGTGGAAAACAACCAGATCAGGCAGACAAAGGAGCACTGGAAATAACAACCCTTAAAGGAGCACATCTGAAGCAGATACCTCTTCCCTTGTCTGCATCTGCCCGGCGAGTGCAGCACCGAATGCATTTCAGGGATAGCTCAGCAATGACTGAGTGCAACATTTAATTAAGTGATTATATAATCAACCCTCTGCTTTATGAAGCAATAATTCAGCTCCCAAGTGGGTAAGCTGTGAGGCCGAAGGGTGGGCAGTTTGTCACAACCAGAGAATCTGATTACTGCTGAGGAAAACATAAGGACAATGATGTTATTGTGAAAATACTACTTTAATTAATATAAAATTAATGAGCTTTTTAAAAAATAAAATAAAAAATCATAGCAACACACAGGCTGCCAGGGAGATGGCACTCCCTCTGTCTTCTGGGTGGAAATGGGTGTTATTTATGGCCACACAGAATGTGCTGGAAGTTAATGATGTCACATAGTCAATTTATTGAGGATAAAATTACAAGAGCCAATTTATCAGGGCATGATATAGTTCTCTTGCTGGAGTCTAAGTAGGTAAGAGATCCCATTTATGCTGTAAAGCAGAGAGCAGACAAAGAAACTCCATTGCTGGGAGGCCTTACTCTGGGTTGTTAATAATAATGCCACTAAACCTGGGGTTCTACCCCCACTGAGCTGTGACTTCACTTCTGCACAATGCTTGATGAGGGTGATCTGATCAAGAGTTGGTGAAAATCCACGTGGGATCAGCAGTATATAGGAATTTGTATCAGCCACACAAGTTGCTGAACTGCCTTCAGTTTTGGGCTCCCCAGTTTCAGAGGGACAGGGATCTGCTGGAGAAGGTCCAGCAGAGGGCTGTGAGGAGCAGCTGAGGGGACTGAGCACTGCCTGGTGAGGAGCAGCTGAGGGACCTGGGGCTGTGCAGTCTGCAGAAGAGAAGACTGAGAGGGGATTTGATTAATGTTTATAACTATCTGAGGGCTGGGGGTCAGGAGGGGGGGACAGGCTCTGCTCACTGCTGCCTGGGATAGGACAAGCAGCAGTGGATGGAAGCTGCAGCACAGGAGGTTCCAGCTCAACACAAGGGAAACTTCTTGTTCCTGGAAGGGTCCCAGAGCCCTGGCACAGGCTGCCCAGAGAGGCTGTGGAGTCTCCTTCTCTGGAGCCTTTCCAGGGCTGTCTGGATGTGTTCTGTGTGCCCTGAGCTGGATTGTCTGGTCCTGCTCTGGCAGGGGGGTTGGACTCAATGATCTCTTTGGGTCCCTTTCAGCCCTGGCATCCTGTGAGCCTGTGGAGTAGCACCTTGTGCAGACAGGACACCAGGAGGAGATAGGGAATGAGTTGCATTCATTTATACATGTCTGGATTTTGTTTACAGCTCTGTTTAGATTATTTTGTTACAGATTTCAGCAGATGAGTGTAGGAATCAGCAGGGAGGGTGTTCAGGAAATACACTCAGAGTAATGTGGAAGGAAGAATGATTTGCTACAATATGAGGCACCAGGGATAGCAAAAAGAGAAAAGACCAAAAGGAGCATGAATTTGGGACATTAACTGGATATAAGGGCAGGACAAAGTAAAAAGGAAAACAGATGCACTAACCAGTGTGATTAATATATGCAGAGTGCAGCTTTCAGAGCTAAGTGAATAATGACTTTAAAAGGGTGTGGAACCTTTTTTCCTGCTGCTACTATTGATTAGCATGAGGTAGGAAACCCATGAGCAGACTCAGCATTCCTGAGAGGTACCTGGGAAGACGACCCTCCTACTTTAAGGTACCTGGATGAAAAGAAAGAAAACTAAAGCCCAGAAAAGTCTGAGCATTGAATGTAGTTGCAGTGCATTCTCCCTCCACGGTGGTACTAGGACACTGGGGCTGTATTACATGCTGGGACTGGGCTCCCACAGGATGGATGGACTGCATGCCATGGAATCGTTGATCCCTTGCCTTGAAATAAAGCTTATAGGGTAAGCTGCTGGGGAAAATAGCACTAATACAGGCTGAGGTTGGTTGCTGAAGTGAGGAGGAAAACTATTAGGTTGCAATCATTTTATAGGAAAAGTGCTCCTAAGTGAGCAAAAGGAGTTTATGTTCCATGTGGAAGAATCCCAGCAGCACAGTTTCAGCTTATTAGTACTAAACTGACCACAGCAGATGAGTGCCACTATTGGCAATGACCTGGCATTTCATAAGCACATTGGGGCTCAGTTTGGAACTGTTTTACACACAGAAAGACTGTGAGACGGAAGATGAAAGCAAGGAGATCTACCCAGCAGTTGCAGCTTCAGAGACTGCTGCAGAAGAGTGTTCTTGAGGGTGTGCACACAAGTACAGTGAGATTTGCTTTGCTTCTGGGGTTTGCCTGCTGGCACTGAAACACCAGGCTTAAAGAGAGGGAAATCCTCAGGGCTGTGTACAACTTGCAAAGCAATGAGGAATTTAACCCTCCTGAGGGGAGTCAGTGAAGGCATTTAAAAATGGGCAAGTAGCAACATGGATCAATGTGGCAGAAGGAGCTGGTGAAAGGGACAGGTCCTTTCTGTCACAGCATGGCCCAGGGGTTTTCTGCACTGCATCCCAGAGGCTTCCTGCAAGAGCTAGCCTCTGCTCTGGGTGCTGGGGCTGGGGGGCAAGGTCATGGAGCATTCAGCTGGACCTTGCTTTGAGTCCAGGACATCACAACTACCACAGCACAGGCTTCTGAAGTCATGCTGCAACAAAAAAAGCAAAAAAAGCATGCAAGTGATGGCCTCTGGTGAGTGCTCTTCTAGCTTCTTTAATGCAGGTGCAGCAGACCTGCTGGGTAGGCCACCAGGCATGATGATGCCACAGCCCTTGGTCAAAACAGTGATATGATTGTGTCCATCTCTATCTGTAGTGCTGTATCTACATACCCATCCTCAACCAGACAGGTGGCTGCACAGGTGATTCTGTATCAGGTGAAGATCAGCTACTATACTGATTGAGGGGTAAGAGCTGGGGCAAGAGGAGGCTGAGAGGTGACCCCAGCAATGTTTATCAGTATGTGCAGGGTGAGTGCCAGGAGGCTGCAGCCAGGCTCTGCTGAGTGGTGCCCAGTGACAGCACAAGGGGCACTGGGTGGAAGCTGAGCCATAGGAAGTTTCATTTAAACCTGAGGAGGAATTTTTCCCTGTGAGGGTGACAGAGCCCTGGAACAGGCTGCCCAGGGGGGCTGTGGAGATATTCAAAACCCATCTGGACGCATTCCTGATCTGGTGTAGGAGATCCTGCTCTGGCAGGGGGTTGGGCTGGGGGAGCTTTGGAGGTCCCTTCCAGCCCCTGACACTCTGTGATTCTGTGAGATTTCTGTTCTGTGATGCACTGCAGCATTCTTTGTGGTTCCTGGGTCGTGTCAGTAAGCAAAGCACAATCTCCTTCAGCTAAGTCCTGTTGCCAATGTCGATTAAACTCTGTGCTCAGTGAATCTAGACCTGAAGTTTTGACATTCAGAGGATTTCAGTTGCTAGAGTGGCAACCAAACGGCCAAAGCAGAATTGCTTGGAGACTACAGGGCAACACATAACAGATTCTGATGCAGGTTTCCAAGTCCTGACAAATATTATCCCATCAAGACAAATACCAACCTGCCATCCAGACAATCAATTAACAACACACACCAACACCAAAGAACAGCAGCTACTTTCATGTTCTTCCTTCTCAACAGTTTTACAAAAGCTCTGAATTTTTAACTCTCATATTAAAATGCACCCAGCTTCCCAGATACCACATCCAACAATCTTAATGATGGCTGCTTTCAGAACTCCCAGGGGAATTTGTATGCAATTAATGTTCTCCTCCTCTGAATAGAAACCTAGAGGTTTGCAAAACACACCATATGTTTGTCAGTTTGCCAATGAATCAAGATGTTTTTGCAGCCTTCTGAGTTTCAATAATTAATGGCAATGTCTAAAACCTAAATCACAGATCAAGGGCTCAGAACAGAAGTTTTGCCATGTCCAGAGTTGTTCAGCATCAGCAGAGTGAGACGTCTCAGGTGAAAATTTAGACATGAACTAACTTCCATTTCCCCTTCCCCTTACCTGAATCTCCCACAGCATCACCAAGGCTCTTTCCAAGACATCTGACCACGTTGCTGCAAATGGCTTTGCTTACTATGCAGAGTAATGCTGTTAGCCAGGCCCTGGTCTTAAGCACCTGAATATTCACTGTTCCAGTGCAACCTGCCCAGGCTGACTGGATCTTAGTGACTGAAGGATGTCTGATGGTTTACAGGTCTGTAAATATACTTCATCCCCATCAAATGGCTTCTGCTTGCTCTCTCAGACTGTGTGCTGGTTTGAGGCTAATTGGAATATTTTAATGGAGAAAATTAGATGCTAGGCTGTGAAAAGCAAACAGTGGTGATGTCTGCTGCACTCAGAGGCTTGCTGAGATGGATAACAAGAACACAAACATAGATAAGACACATTCAGAGAGTCTCTGTCTCTCTACCTGCTGGCTTGGTCTGGACCTCTCTGCTAACCTCACTAACCACTTTCCTTCTGACCCTCCTGGCCCATCCTCCAAACTCACCTTGCATATAAGGCAGACCCTGGGATAAGGCAGAGGGGTGGGAAGAAGGTGGAAGGTGGTTGGGAGCCCCTCCTGGGGACTCTGATGTCTGGCAGGGGAATTGTGTTTCTGTATTACCTTTAACTTGTCTATGTCTGTAACTATTCCTGTCTGTTGTGTATATCTCTGCTTGTACATTGTGCTGAGCTGTAAATAGAGCTTCAGTCCTTAACTTTCATCTGGTTGAGTCTGGGTGGTTTTACAAAGTGTGGGGGGGGGCAGAGAACTCCCAAACCATCACAGACTGTTAGCAACCAATTAATACAACCAAGGTAAGCAAAGAAAATAAATGTTAGGTCTGAAATTTGTGTTCAGAAGCAGCAGGGCTCATTTTTATCAGCCATGTTTTTTCAATTAACTGCTTGGCAGCCTGAGCCAGAAGAGAGCACTTGGTCTGAATACCTCATACACTTACTTCTGAGAGCTCCTCTACCTCCACATTGGCACAGGAGCATGCCTGCCCCAGTGGTGACTTTATGGGTNGAGCAGCCTCTTCTAGTGGGAAGTGTCCCTGCCTATGGCACAGGGGGGTTGGAGCTGGCTAAGCTTTGAGGTCCCTTCCAACCTAAACCATTCTATCATTCCTTCTCTGGAGACATTCAAAACCTTCCTGGATAGGTTTCTGTGTGAGCTGCTCTAGGTGATCCTGCTCTGCAAGGGAGGTTGGACTGGGTGACCTCTGAAGACCCCTTCCAACCCCATGCATTCTGTGTTGCTGTGATCCTTTCCATTTCTGGAGTAAAACCAGCCCCTAGCAGCGTGCAGCACAGCATGTAGAGCAGAGACTGGAGCTGCCAGGGGATTTTATGGGCAACTGCAGAGATCAAACCCTGCCATGAGAAGTGCAGCTCAACAGTAAATGATCAGAGGCATTTCATTATGCAGTCTCTCTCTCCTTTTAAAGATGACACTGTCAGCAGCAGCAATAAAAGTTTCTGTCTTGAGCCATCTCTGGCTGTTTCTGGGGTTCCTGGTATATGACTACTTGGTTGCAGTGTGTTCTTTGCTGAATTGATGTAGCAGCCCTAATGGAGTGTCCAGTAAGGGGGGTGGGGGGGAGGTGTTAATGCTAAATATGGTTTGCATCAATATGGTTTATTGCAGCTGGAAGCTGGCAGCAGAAATCCCAATACAGATAACATCTAAATCCTATTAAGCCTCAATGTGAGGCAGTATTCTTGAGATACAACCTTGGCTGTGGCAAACACAAGGTTTTCTCTGAAGATTCACTGTCTCTTTCATGAAAGCTACATCCAGCTCATCTCTGCATGGTCATTTGAACCCAATTTTAATCCAACAAGTTTTAGTTTTGTTTCTGGCAGTCCACTTTTCAGCTCCACTAAAAGACAAATCATAGGATCATAGAATGGTAAGGTTGGGAGGGACCTCAAAGATCATCTAGTTCCAAACCCCTGTCCCCTCCCTTCCATTGATAAAAAAAAGGATGGATTTGGAGAAAAAAAAAAAAATCCAAAGCAAAACCACAGCAATTATTCCCTAACTGAAAAAAAAAAATGAAATAAATTGTCTTTCAAAGAAAAAAAAAAGAGAAAATTGAGTAACATTCCTGTCCAGTACTCAAAACTACTTTTAATCCAAGAAGTGTTAGATCTGTTTTTGACAGACCAGTTTTTGGCTCCACAAAAATAGTAAAGAAAAATATCTCCCTTCCATTGAGACAAAAGATGGATTTGGGAGGAAAAAAAAAAAAATCCAAAGCAAAACCACAGCAATTATTCCCTAACTGAAGATCAAAGGAAAGAAAAGAAATTGTCTTTCAAAGAAATGGGGAATTTGAGTACTGCCCAGTACTCAACACTGCTTTAGCTGGAACTGGGGCAGTGACTGCTGCTTGCTGTATCCAGTAACCCCAGGCTCCCACTTCCCACTAGAAAGCTCTCTGCTGCCTGCCTCTTTGCTGCCTGAAAGGTACCTTCCTGGACTTCTGCAATGCATCTTGGTGTTTGTGGGGTTCTCAGGCTAGGCAGGATGCCTCAGAGAAGGCTAAGGGCATGGAGAACCAGCACTGAAAGACCACAGGGAAGAGGTGAGAGCAGAAGAGTTCTGACCAATAAAAACCCCAAAGCAGCTCCCAAAAGAGCATTTTCCACTGAACATTGCCCACTCAGGCAAAGGAATGGTGATCTTTGCACCTTGCAGGAGCTCCAGCAGAGCACCATCTGCTTTCCTACCAGCTAAGCCTCTCCCCTGCTCTCTCTGCTAAACTGAGCAATCATCAGAATCCTTGGGCTGAGAAAAGCTTTGCATTTCCCAGCCAGGGAGCATGAGCTCAAACATCCTCACAACTCATCAACCAGGACTCCCAGGGCTGCTGGGGTCCCAAGGGCAGAACTGAGCCTCACAGGAGGAAGCCAGGGAAGAAGTGCCTTGTGGATATCAGAGCCTGAACTCTCTCAGGGATGCTTCCTCCTGAAGGCCTTAAAGAGACATTTTGGATAGTTTTATAATTGTTTCCTCCAAGAAAATCCCTGCTGAGGGGAATTTCATAAGTTGTTTGAGCTGTTTTTTTGGTCTGAATTTCCCAGAGAATGGAGAATCCAACCTTGGTCTGGGTTCAAACAGGAAAATACATTTCAAAGTAATTTTTTTTTACTTTAAAACAAGCCAAAGTTTATAATGTCTGCTTCTATAATTTTGTTTTCAATCACAGCTGAAAATCACCATGGGGCAGAGAGAAAATAGAGTTGAACAGGAAGACAAGAAGCCTGAGACCTTCTCCTGTGTTAGAGAAATCTGTTGCTGTACAGCCACCATCAGGACTTTTAGGTCATCCTGTTCTCATCCTCTGTGCCTGAGAACCACCCACAGCACGAGGCAGTAGGAAGGATACCTACAGCAGGAGGTTTGCCTGCCACAACAACCCCTCAAGGCTTCAGGTACCCACAACCATAAACCTACTTTAAACTCATCCTTAGGTCTGATCCAGGCCTTCAGCTTGTTAAAAAAGAAGTTAGAAAAAGCTTGAAAATAAATGAAGAGAAGTAAGGGAAGTTGGAAGTGAATTGTGAGAGCAGCCTGAATATAAATTGTCCACAAGGTCCACTCATCCCATGCAACTGAGTTCTGCAAACATCACCCCATCAGAACATTTCCTTTGTGTGCCTGCTGGGGTTTGAGAGTTGTGAGGGCTCCCAAATTCAGCAGAACAGTTTAGCAATTCAAACAGGACATGGTCAGTGCCATCTCGAGGGAGAACTGGGAGAATGTGCCAGCCCTTACTGCATCCCACTGCACAAAAATGGGCAAAGGCAGGCAAGCGTTGCCAGAGTGAGAGGAACAGGAAACCTGTACTCTGCAACTGGAAGAACAACAGAAATGCTGCCACCCTGCAAAGTGCTATCATCATGCTAAGTGCAAGAATGTGTTTGGCAGGGACACGACTGCACCACAATGCTGGGAAGCAGCTCTGTGCCTGGCCCAGCAGCAGCAGTCCACTGTTGTGTGGTGCTGCCAGTGGTCAGTAAAAGAGCCACTACAGAGGCAGTCGCTGCAGTTGTGAGGCCAACCCCTCCCCAGGGAAGGAGCCTGCCACAGACTCCTCCATGGGAGCAGCCCGATGCTCCCAGGGCAGTGGGAACAGCAGGTGAGGAGGAGAGGCCCTTCAGAGCATCCTCCAACAGTGATGGCTGCTGCTATGGCAACAGCAGCTATGTGGGAGAGGACGAGAGAGGCACCAGCTGTGGCTGGGTGATTGGTTTTTCCCTTATTTTCAGCAGAACTGCTCAAATACAGCACTGTGTTGCAGGGTTAGAAGGACAAAAGGGCAAATGCCCCTTTGCCAGCAGTGCTGCTCAGGCAGCTCTGCCCACAGGCTGTGGGTACCAGCGATGCCACTCGAGCACAGCATACTCCCAGTCCTCACTAGTCCCTGAGCAACCTTGCATCATTTTCACTCATTTAACACAATTCTTCCTTGCTTTCTGTAGACATGAGATAACAGGAATCACTAAAGTGCCCCCAGAGCTGTAATCTGCAGAGTACAGACAGGGTCTGCTCTCAGCTGCACCAGCAGACTCATATAGCTTCAACCCCACTCCAGATTTAATTTCTTATAATCAAATTGTTCTGCCCTGGAATTTTTGGATCAAACTGGACCCCTGGCATGACACCTCTCATCCTAGCTGTGATCACCTAGGAATTTGGTGTGCAAGTCTCAGCCAAGCTTCATTCATTCTTAAGGCACCTGCAGAAGGTGAGTTACCTGCAGATAAGGAGAGGACTCCTGTTCTGGTCATGCAAGTGCTTAGCTCTGGACAGGATAAATTGCCCCCCGAGGGCAACAGAGAGTCACTACTCAACCAAATTAAAGTGCAATATTCAAAGCCTAATGTCTGATGAAGTGACTCTCATCTGCAGAGTAATGCTGCCTACTGAGTCTCATTCATCTCACACAATTTACTCCCATTCCTTGCTCCCCGCAGCTGAGCCAAGTGCTCGCATTTTCAGAGCTGTGCCTCTTGCCTCAGCTGCTCGGGGGTCCCATGCCAGACACAGCTAAGGGCAGCCTTGCCTCCTCATTGCAAGATGCCAGTTTCCAAATGCAATCTGTTTCTCCCAGACAGGAATTATCTGAGCAATGTGATTAGCAATTGTAGCTATAAGGCACATTCTGAGCTCTGCCCGGAGAGTCCAACGCGGCTCCAAGAGCCCATTCGGTGCATTTACCAATTACCATGCAAAGATGGGTAAGAAACCTTTTGCTGTTTGGAATCAGCAAATGAAATCAAGACAACTTCCATCTTTATGAGTTTCATTTGATTTTCTTGTACTCCAGATGAACTCCCAGCCCCCAAACCAGAAGTCACAAGTGATTAATATATATATATTCTACTGAAAGCCACCGAGGGCACTCAATTCAATCTGCAGTGCTCTCTTACTCACCCCCCACACATAAATGGTCTGAAGCCTGTGCAAGGCTTCCCATTGCAGCGAGATTGTCAGGCAGCCTAAAAGCTATTAGTGCTGCTTAGAGAGTCACAGAATGATTTAGCAGAATTTTAAATGACTGCTGCAGCAGTGAGCTCCGTGCTGGAGACCAGACACTGCTCTTGGAAATGCGTTTGGGAAAAAGCTGATGAATCTAAAGTTGTTTGACAGATCTTTTAGTGTTTTGGGGGTGTTTTTAAGGGTCCAAACTCATGCAAGTGCACATTACCTTTTAATGATTTGCCACCAAACTTCCTGTTTCAATGACTGATGGTTTGTAATGCAAATGTTGCTCCTTCCGACCTCTCCCCTCAGCTGTCTGTACCAGCAGTTGCCGTGCAAATGAATGTTCTCAGAGGGGTCACAGGTCTGCTAACACACCAAAGGGCAATTCCAGTAACGAGTGGAGGTTGTACATCAGGTATATTGCACTGACTTGCAGCCTGGGTCTGCCTCGAGTGCTGCTAAAAGTCTATTACACTGAGACAGAGAAATCCTGGAACCCCTCAGCTCCTTCAGCAGCGCCTTTGCTGATCTGTAAGAGGAAAGCCTCCAGGAGCACAGATATTCTTCTCTTCACACAAATGGTTTTGAAGGGGTTTGTCTCATCAGCCCAGTGTAAAGAAACAAAATAAAAATCCTGCCTCTCCAGAAACTGGAGTCATGTTTGGACCTTGAGCTCTGCAGTGCCTGTTTTCCCCAAGCAGCCCAGGGATCTGCAGCGCACAGGGTGAGGATGTGAGGATCGTAGAATTCTAGCAGTCTGCGATGTGAGAGAAGGGACAGATGTGCACCTTTCAGATGTCTGCACAGAATAAAAGCCATCTGAAGCTGAATCAGCCATTTGTAGTTTCCTGCCCCAAGTGCTGGGTTGAACTCCGGACTATGAGACAGTGTGGGTTTGTGTCATGGTCTGCTTGCCCGATTCCACCAGCCTCAGCTGGCATCTTTACCAGGACTGTGCCTCATCAGGGCACTTAGGTTAAGCAGATTTTTACTTTGAATGACAACAGAATGGTTTGTGTGGGCAGAGCAACCTTGTTTTGCTGCTGACACACAACCCAACGTGGATGGCAGCCCCCCCCAAGCCTCTCTTTCTGAAGCCTGTGCTAGCGATCGTGCAGCTAGAGATGGTGTCTTGGTAAGATAGTTTGGACAGACTTGAGTCTGGGAATGTCTACACCAACAGGAAAATCTCAGAGGCAGACAGAAAACTTTTGTGTTGCCTGCAGGAACCCAGGCTGAGGTGAAAGAGAGTTTGTATACTACAGAAATAATTTTTTTGACCTTCTTGTTTGCTCTTGTGAGAAGATTTATGCAGAACACTTACTACCTACCTATCTACCTACCTACTTACCTACCTACCTACTTACCAAACTACCTACTTACCTACCTACCTACTTACCTACCTATCTACCTACCTACCTACCTACCTACTTACCTACCTACCTACTTACCGATCTACCTACCTAGATAGCTAGCTTTGTGTTTCCTTGTCTGATGTTAGGTCCAAACAAATGCCCGTGGTTTGAAAGCACAGTATCTGTTGGCCAGGAACAGCAATGGTTCAGTGCCAGAGAAGGGATAATGGTGCCTCCTCACTCCCATCAGCCTTAGGCACTCAGCAATGCCAAGTGGCTTTCTTGGGCATTCCTCCATCCCAGTTCTGCCAGCCACAGCTTATGGCATGAAACACAAGCCTGGGTAAGGAAGAGTACTGAGGTTGTTGGCGAGATGGGAATGGGTAATTTCAGGTCTCTAGCTCAGTTCCGTGCCACATTTGGTTTTGCAGCATCCTAATTGCTATTGACTGTCACTGTCCCATGGTGAGGTCCATTTCATGGTCATCTGCTGGTCTTTCTGGTGCCAGCCCATCCTCAGGCTGCTTTGCTGTCCCTGCTGATGTGACACTCACCTCCACCTCGCTTCCCCACACCACTTTTCAGTGGCCTTGCATGTGATCCACTAGGGACAAAGACTGGCAGAGGAATGACCTTGTAGAGTTGCTATGGGAGAAATAAGAGGACTTTTTTTTCAGATATGAGGGGTTTGGTGATTTTTTTTCCCTCACAAAACATAGATTTGCTGACAGTTTCTTCTCTTTTCAGCATGAAAAACAATGTTTGCATCAAGACAAGACAGGAGAGCAACTTCCTCCTGGCACCAAACCTCAGAGGATGCTGTGAGGTGCCAACAGATCACTATGAGATTCCTGGTAAAGATGATACAAAAGGCACCGTGAGCTGGAGTCATTGAGCACTGCAGACAAAAGAATTCCAAGGGCTTTGAACCAGACCCTTAATAAACACCAAGTGTGGGAATACATAATTCACAGAAGAAGGGTTGGAAGGGACCTCAAAAGATCATCTAGTCCAAACCCCCTGCTGGAGCAGCACCACCTAGAGCAGGTCAAACATCCCTTAGCAAATCCCTGGCTCCCAGAGGCACAGTTTTTTGGCGAGAGGATGTGTTGGGTTGAAGCTACCCCCAAAAAAAATCACCAGGCTAGCTCAGAAGTTCTGGAAGCAAAATGAAGCCATATTTAGAAGGAAGCAAAAATCTAGAAGTGTAAAATACAATACATTGGTACAATATATTTTTATGGTGTATATTTACAATTATTTACCATTCAGAAACAACACAAGGACCCTCTTGGACAAAGGGAAAAGTAAAACAGCTCTCCCCCTCCCCACCTTTTACAAGGGGGAGAGAGAGAAATCAGAAGAAAGCTCACTGCTACCTCCTTAGCCATAGAGGAGTCTCAGCCAAGGTCAGTGAGGCCATGCAGAGGCCCCAGCCAGAGCAAAGAAGGGAAAAGGGAAGAACAGTTTGGGCAGCACACTTTGTCCTAAGCCAGCAAGCAAATGGAATGCTATAGACTTATCACTATTTTTCTTTTGTAGCCAATCTCTTGCTTTACTTGTCTTTTACTTTTTTTCCTTCTCCTGTTCAATGTCTCTGGAATGTTCCTACTTCTTGTTTACAATTTAAAGTTAGGCCAGAGGGATAGCTTTAAACCATCACAGAGGGAAAAGCTGGAGAGAGCAGCAGGGAACAGTGATGCAACCTAAAGCTTCCCTGCCTGCTCCTGCTGCCTTTTATGGAGAGCAGGACTGCATCAGAACTGCCCCTTACCAGCTCACCTTGCATGGTCAGCCTCTCAGCCTCCTCCTCAGAGCCCTTACTGCCCTTTTCCAAGACCAGAGAAGTCTACCACACTCCAAAATCAAGCATTCACTTTTTCCCTCAAGCACACCAAGAGCCTTGGACACTCCATCGCTTGCCAGTCAGTCAAATTCCATCCAATGCCCCCACCAATTCTCCTGCATCTCTGGGGATTTTTTTAGCTTTCAGTTTGGAGTGAAGCTTGGGGCTGACATCCATGCCCTTTGTAACAGTGGACAGGGATGGAGAGGGCTGGAGGCAGGACCAAACTTCACGGGTCCAGCACTGCCACATGCACAGCAGTGAGGCACAGGGCAAGCTGCCCCAGGGCTTGTCACAGCTCAGATTGGGGCTTTGGCTGGGTTCCAGCTTCATGTTTGCTGCCTTAGCCAAGTCACTTCTTCTCTCCTCCTTTCCTTGGTACCACTCCACAAGGCTTTTTGTCTCAAGGCCAAAGGCAGTTATACAGACACCTCTGATCCCGTGGCAGGGGCAATGTAATAACTATTCCAGGGGTCCACCTGACATTCATCTGAAGACTTCCTTGCTAAAGCACATGAATGTGGTTTTGAAGGACTGAGGTGAACAGGACTCCACATTTTTTAATTTCACATCATAGTGAGAGTTTTGTTTCATGTCCCTTTGGATGTGACAGCTTTAGATGGGCAGACAGGATGGGAAGGAAAAAAAAAAACCCTCACCAAATATATTTTTGAGATGTAAGGATGAAATCTCCATAATTAAGTTCACTGATAGCTGGAACAAGGCATGACCAGAGTTAGAGTGTCCTAAAAGACTGAAGCTGTTCCCTTCTGTGTCTTTCCTATGGCCAACAAACAGATCTCTGTTTGTATTTGACATCCTCTGGGTTAGCTTTCTGGGTGTTTGAGTGGAAATAGCAATTCTGGTCCCAGGTCCAGGTTTCAGCTGGCAGATGGAGACTGGATTCCACTTTGGCTGAGAAAATCAGTCTGTGAAACATGCAGGCACCATGAGGGTCCAGAGGAGAGCAATGAGACTGGGGAGGGGGCTGGAGGGAAAGTCTGATGAGGAGAGGCTGAGGGAGCTGGGGGTGTGCAGCTGGAGGAGAGCAGACTTGAAGGGGACCTCAGCACTCTCTATGACTACCTAAGAGGAAACTGTAGTCAGGTGGGCGTCAGGCTCTGCTCCCACACAACTCGTGACAGGACAAGAGGGCATAGCTGGGCCAGGGGAGGGTTAGGTTGGATGTTAGGAAGCTCTTCCTCACAGAGAGGCTGATTAGGCACTGGAATGGGCTGCCCAGGGAGGTGGTGCAGTCACCATCCCTGGAGGGCTTTAAGAAAAGATTGGATGTGGCACTTGGTGGCATGGTTTAGCTGCTGCCCAGTGTTAGGTCATAGCTGAACTTGATGATCTCAGAGGTCTTTTCCAGCCTCAGTGACTCTGTGATTTTAGTGTGCATTTGTTCCCACTCCCCAGCCTGAAATGCTGAGTACCAGACCATGCAGTATGGAATATCCCTTTGGTCAGCTGGGGTCTGCTGGCCCAGCTGGGTTCCCACTTTTAGTGCAGCCCCAACCTCCTCACTGCTGATAGGCTGAGGGGTGGTGCAAGAAGGGAAGAGGCCTTGATGCTTCAGGAGCACTGCTCAGCAATACCTGAAGCATCCCTGTGCTAGTGACACATTTTTTCATCACAAATCTAACTCATAGTACCACACAAGCTACTCTAAAGAAAATTGACTCTATCTCATCCCAAACCATGGTTCCTGAGATAGTAAGAGTTTGATTGCTTGGATTGCTGGGTTGGTTTGGGTTTTTTGAGGGATAGGTGTAATTGGGTTTGGGTTGTATTTTTTCCCCCCAGTCATACATTCATTTAACTTTTATTTTGCTCTTCCTCTCAATCCTTATGTGAAGAGAAGGAATTAACACATCCACCACCTTTCACTTGCCCACTGGGCCACACACCAAACAGCAGAGCTGATGGAGAACCCTGAGAGGCTACCCAGAGGGTCCCAAATTGGCATTCAGTTCATTATTCACGAATTTCAGCAGCAGCTGTGGCTGCTACAGAGCAAATACTTTTTATGGACCCTCAGAAAAAGTTTCAGCAGGTGTAAGATCCACAAACTAATCAACCTGCCAAAGCTGTTTCTCTCAGACCCTGGTCTCCTCTCTAAGAAGCTTCCCTCTGAAAACCCATTCCCCACTTTCTGCATCCTGCTGCCAATACTAAGTTTGGTGATTTATTTATTTATTTTTCCTAGAGCAGTGTCAGCTACAAGAGTTGTAGCTATCAGGTCATTTTTTATGGGCAATGTAGTGGAGTTGTCAACAAGAACAGATGTGTGGGAGGGTTGAAGAAAAGGCCAGGCACCTAATGCAAGAAATATATAGGTCCTTTCCCATGAGCCAAGCCTGAAATCTCCTTGACACTTCACAGGCATTGCTGTCCACAAAAAAGCTGTGTGCATGTAATTGGAGCAAAAGGCTTCAGAGGGCTGCTGGAAGAATCCCTAAGCCACAGTAACTGCTCTCTGCTGTAGTCCTGTGCATGCACACATACTCAAAGTGGGACTGGGAATGGCATCTGAAAAACTGCTGCTGCCAGTTGCATGAACTGAAACACAGCTCTTGGAAGAAAAAAATACAAACCAGACCCCAGAAATGTCATTTGCTGACATTGTCATTCCCTGCTGTCCAGTCAGTAAACATCTCTGTCACCATGGGAGCAGCTGCCATGGTCCAAAGCATGTGGTGCAGAGGTACCTGAGGGAATGAGCAGGTATCTAACTAGCACTTCATGTTGTGTCTCTCCTGTAAGCATTCACATTTTGATTATTACTTTTTCCCTCTCTTTTACAAAGGGCAGACCATATCTTATGCAGAAAAAAGCTTAAAATACTCACTCCACATGCTGCCTCTGCTCTGCCTAGCACTTGCTCCATCTCCCTGTGCCAGGGAGGGATGAGTACCTGCCTCCTTTGTGCATCTAAAAGGCACTTGTTTCTCCAGGGACTCTGCATTTCTTCTTCTCATGCATCAAAGACAGGAAGGCACTGCCACGAGCAACATAACCCATGTATTGATCCTGCCCTCAGTGTGCAGGCAGTCACTGGAGCTGTGACAAACACTTCTGCTCCTGCTTACAGGGCTGCAGACAAAGTCCATGGAGCGATTCGTTTGAAGTCCAGAATTCTGGCAACGCTCACTGGAGAAGACTTGGTGGTTTTGGCAGGTGGTAGCCTTCTGCAATGCTTTGTAGTTTTGCAAAACAACCCCACCTTTCAGCTGTGAGGGGAAAAAAATATATCCCTTCCCTTCTAGGGGTAGCAAATTAAAAAATGATTCTTTTCCCCTGTACGATTTCTGGCTGCTCTGTGCAACCCTGGCAAGTCAGAGACACTGGCTGGATGTTGGCAGAAAGCTGGGGCAGCTTTTGCTTTCACTCTACTCCATTTCCCAAAGTACTTTTGGTCTCTCATTTTCAGAGACATTCAAATCCATTGAGTTTAACTCAAATCCATTGAGTTTTTTTCGTTGTGGTGCTGGTTGTTTTTTTATTTGTTGTTTGTTTGTTTTTCTTTTTTAATTAAAAAAAAAAAAAGAAAGAAAAATTGCACACTTTCCCCCCCTAGCTTGTGAGTAGGAACTTCTTGCTTATTTATAGACCCATTTGTTGCCTAAAAGCATTTCTTTTACATAATTGCTTCTTCAGACTGTTTGCTTGTGTTGATCAGAAAATGTATTTTGGAAGATTAGATCATTTGTACTTGAGCAAATCTGGGCAATAACTCAACTAAAGCAAGGTCAGTTTAAGTGAGTACCATATCTAGCACAGGGATAAACCTATTAAATAAAAATCACTGCATCTAAGACTGCTGATCATGTACTTGCAGTGGAAATTGTCAAATGAAGATACTTCCCATTTCCTAATTTGTGTCAATGCTACAGAGATGAGAGGATATTCCCTTTAAAGTTAAAAGGTGGTTAGTACATATTAGGAGGTCAAATAGGAACTGATTGCCACTTGGCAGGAAGTTAATGCAACTTCTGTCAGTCACTGTAAACAGTCAGTGGCTGAGTGCTTAAAAACAACAAAAAAAGGAAACAGAAAAAGAAATAAACCCAAACCCAACAGCTGAAGAGTGGCAAAGAAACCAGCCAAGCAGTTGGGGTGATCTCACTGCAAGTATCCTAAAGAACCTTAGGAAACAGGGCAATTACATCTGGAGCATCTATGGTTTGAGGTTTCACACACCAGGATAATTCTGTCCATAATATTGGAGTTTTAATTGTGCACAAACAAAACCTCAATTTCAGATGTACACCTCAGGCCTGCAGGCTTTGTACAGGTGCTTAGCTTTGCATGTGAGGGCAGCTGCACTGAAGACAGAGCTGTTCTCCTCTGCTGCTCATGAGGGTCAAATTGTTCTTTAATTTCTAATAGTCAGAATCTGTGGATAATGATGATGCTGGATAAATGGTTTGCAGATTTGCTTGTAAAATGTCCCCTCCCCCCCAAAAAAAATTACCTACCTAAATTGCACAGTACTGCCTTTGCTCCTCCAGTGGGTGTCAGATATGAAACTGGTGGATGAGAAGCTCAGTAGGAGCTGCCAGTGTGCACTTGCAGCCCAGAGCCAACTGTATCTGGGCTGCAGCAGAAGTGTGGCCAGCAGGGCAAGGGAGGTGATTCTCCTCCTCTGTTCTGCTATGCTGAGACCCCACCTGGAGTAGCCATCCAACCACCCTGGCACATGCTGGATGTGATGTGTGGTGTGGCACTGATGGTGGCAGGTTGCAGATGTGACCATCCCAATCCATCACACCTGCCATGTGCTGTGTGATGCTGTGGTTCTCTTCTACAGAAACAGTTCCTCTTGACCTCCCAAGACATGGCAGCTAGCAGCTTGCCCCAGTAAAACCTCGTGTGGCTTGGGAAAGTGCCAAGAGAGGTTTGTTTGGTTTGGTTTGTTTTTTTCCCACAGAGAGGCTGTGTGGTTTGCCTATGCTTGGTTCATCAAGAAAGGATAAGTCATAATTTGTAAGCTAAATTGAGTTTAAATAAATTTTCGTGATGCATTCTGCTTCAAGGATGCTCTAAAACGTATCACTTAGAGTTAGCATTCGAAGCAAATGCTATTAGGAGGGCATGAGGTAAACTCATTTAGTTGCTCAAATTGTATAACACAATGAATTAATATGGTAATGTATCTTCAGAGACCAGCAGCAGATAATAGAGGTGAGCAGAGGTTTTCTGGCTTGGCTTAGGAAAGGCAAAAGTAATTTATCATTCTGTTGTGCTTTTGGAGGGAAGCATCTCCCATTTCTTCTGATTCTGCCTTTGAAATTCTCTCAGTTTAATTTTTTGGGGGTTTGAGGCTTTGCTTTCTTTTAATTACAGATGGAGTGTCCATTGAATTCAGCCATACACAGCTTGCCCTGCCGAGGCAGCAAGCATCAGACACTGCCCATTTCAGCCCTGCACTTACAGGCTTTAGGGGTCTGCCCTAAACTAGGATTTGCCTTTCTTGGATCCCACATTAGGATGGGAGGGACCTCTAAA
>VWYK01044715.1:0-30313 GCA_013399775.1 Semnornis frantzii | reverse complement strand
TCATGTCCAGCTTTTCACCCCCACTCTCTCAACCCTGCTGCATCTCTAATCTGGCTGGATGACTGTAGGCCCCACTCATTCCAACTCTACCCACCTGCTTCAGGTCCCTTCTGGCTGCACCATGCATGGTTTTGCACACCACACATGGTTTGCACACCACAGTTGCTTCCTAGAACCAGTTGAACTCCTGCCTCTTTACAGCAGGACAGATCAAGTGAACCTTGTAACAGATGACCCAGTATGGCAATCTGAGCACCTAACAGAACCTGCCTGAGCTTCACCACCTGTAGTGATGATTCACAGGAAGGAGAGAGCTGCTCTGTCACATAAATCTTTGAGTGAATTAACAGAGCTGACAGCTTGAAGAAGACATCCATAATTTCAATGGCAAACTGAGTAAAGTGCTATGGAAACCAGTGAGAGCTCATAAACACCAGTCCACGTGAGCTCATAAACACCAGTCCACGTGGTGCTGTGTGCACAGCATCTGGAAGCATGCTTAGTGAAGAAAGAAGTTTAGAAAAAAAGCTTTTGTTTTTTTCCCTTGTGACAACCCAGTAAACACAGTAATTGGTAAATAATGACTCAAAAGCATGTAATGAGGGTGTGTGAGAGGAAGGGGAGGGAAGGTCAACATCTTTAATCTTGGGTTTGAATGGAATAGGGCCCTTCTTTGGGCAACTGTTTTGGATATGCAAGAGATTAAATGATAGTGGGTGTAAAATGATAAACTAAGAGCAGAGTCATTGACTACTGGTGGCTGATTTCCCTCTTTGTAGCTTCAAGTGCTACCACAGGTCCAGGCCAGCTCTTGAACTGGCATCTGTAGTGCAAGTACAATCAGTGGCACTGCGCGGGTTGCTCAAGGCCTCATCCAACCTAGCCTGGAGCACCTTCAGGGACACAGCATCCGCAACCTTCCTGGGCAACCTGTTCAGTGTCTCACCATCCTCTCTACAAATAATTTCTTCCTAGCCTCCAGTCTCTATCTCCCCTCCTCCAGCTCCAATCCATTCCCTCTTATCACTCCCAACTCTTGTAAAATTTCCCTTCCCAACTCTACTGTAGCTCACTTCGAGTTTTGTAAGGCCACTCTAAGGTCTCCCTGGATCCTTCTTTTCTCCAGGCTGCAGAGTCCTCTCTCAGCCTGACCCCATACAGGAGGTGCTCCTGCTTCTGGTCATCCTCATGGCCTCCCCTGGACCCACTCCAGCAGCTCCATGTCCCTCTTATGCTGGGGGCCTCAGAACTGGATGCAGTGCTGCAGGTGGGGTTTCTGCACAGCAGAGGGGCAGAATCCCCTCCCTGTCCTGCTGCTCTCACTGCTCTGGATCCAGCCCAGCACACAGCTACCTTCTGGGCTGCCAGTGACCATTGTTGGCTCGTGGTGAGTTTTCCATCAACTGACACCCTCAAGTCCTTCTCCTCGATGGAACTGAAGTTAGCTGCACTTCCAAAACGCTGGGTACTTAGCAAGAGGAGAGTGAGTGTGACACACTCCTGGGAGTTGCTGACCAAAACCCCTTCCCTCGCACCCCAGACCCAGATGTGCAGAGCTGCAGGTGGTACCTGCCTGACTGAATTGGTTAATCCTGAGCCAAAAGGGAGCTCTGCAGTGCAGTGTGAAGTCAAGGCTGCCATCATCACAGCAGAGCTGTGACTTCAAACCAGCCGCATCGGCCTGCTTTGTGTCAGCTGCCTTCTGTGAGTCATGTAAACAGGAACTGAGGCAGAGTGCAACATTCCGTCTTGACATGGAGACAAATTGCTCCAGGGTCATGAATACAACAGCACTGAGGCCTTCTGAAACCATCAAGTGTGCAACCAACCTGACTGGAAGAGTACAACTGAGCCAAGGTCACTTCTTGATCACATGGAAATGAATGGTCTGCCTTACTTACTTTGAAAGGAGGACTGGAATCGCTTGGCCTTGCTGAAAAATCAAAAGAGATGATGAGATCCACACCTCTTTGAGGTCTCAGGATAAGTGGGTATGGCAGGTTAAATGTCAGCCCGCTGTCCACTATATGAATCTTCTTGCTCTTCACATCCAGAGGTTCATAGATCCTCTCAAATTCATCAGGATCTGCATGGAACAAAGGAAAACACAACAGGAACAGAGAGTGAGGAACTGATGATCTGATGAGCTTCCCAGGGGTTCCTCTAGTACTGAAGATTCCACAGAATTTAGAATGTGCAGCATCCCAGCTAAAAATACTATCAGCTCCTGCAACCTTAATTCTGATCTTAACAAGTGGACAATAAGATGAAAAAACAGAGCTGCAAGGAACTCCAGAAGGTCAAGTAAACTAGTGTCCTATCCCAAGGCAGAAGCGAAGGGGACTTGAGGAAAAGCTGAAGGGGACAAATGCCCAAGTTTGACCCTGGCCCTTCCTCCTTTACTCTCACAACCCCAACAACCTGCATACAAAGTTGGGGGTTGTTCAGATGGAGAAGGGAAGGCTCCAGGGAGACCTTATGGTGGCATTCCAGTCCTTAAAAGGGGCCAGTCAGAAAGCTGGGGTCAGACTTTTGATCAGGGTCTGTTGTGACAGGACAAGGGGTGATGGTTTCAACTAAAGGAGGAAGGAAGAAGTAAGGGAAGAAGGAAGAAAGTGTTCACACTGAGGATGGTAAGATGCTCCATCCCTGGAACCATTCCAGGTCAGGCTAAGCGGGATGCTGAGCAACCTGCTCTCTTTGCATATTTCTCTGCTGACTGCAGGCATTTAAAGGTCCTTTCCAATCCAAACCATTCTGTGATTCTATGAAAGCGTTTATGGGACATTAAGACACAAACCCATTCCTTCAGGCTCCCTCCCAATCCCCATTCCTTCCCTGTTCCTATTCCACAGCTAATTGACATACGCCTCTAAAATCTTGACGTGGCTCTGATTTTGTGAATTCTTGTCCATGTCAGCTTCTGTCCCTTACACTCACGGACTACCACGTCTGTCTTTCAACCTAAATGATGGCTGATGACTTCACACTCACTAATAGGCAAGGGAAAAAAGGGAACAGGGATCCACGTCTGGATCTGAAACTGAAACACTGGGAAGAATCACATGTAAGCAACTCACTGGTGTTAGCCATAGAATAGTGGAATTGTTTTGGTTAGAAAAGACCTTCAAGATCATCATGGCAGAGTATTAAAGAGTTTCCTATCTCTAAAGTGAGCTCAAACTGAGGCTGAAGAAGCTGATGCTTCCCCTTCAACCCCAATGTTTCCTAAGTGAAACTCAGGGTAAAACCACAGCATTTTTCCCAGGTGTCTTTGCACTTCTCCAACGCTCTGGGCACTACTAAAGGGCCATGATTTTTTTCACCCGACAGGTTTTTTTTTCTTGCTCTAGATCTTAAAAACATTTCTAGTGCATGTGTTTTGACTTTTGACTGCAGATTGATGCTTGTATCTGCAGAGGGCACTGTTAAGCTGGGGAATGCTGAACAGTACAGTATCATAGAACGGTTTAGCTTGGAAAGGACTTCAAAGATCATGTAGATCCTAGGCCATGAACAGGGACACCTTCCACTAGACCAGGTTGCTCAACACCTTATCCAACCTGGCCATGAACACCTCCACGGAGGGGGCACCCACAACGTCCCTGGGCAATCTGTTCCAGTGTCTCATCGCCCTCACTGGAAAGCATTTCTTCCTCATCTTCAGTATAAATCTGTGCCACTCAAGCTTCAATCCATTCCCTCTCATCCTATCACTACAAGCCCTTGTAAAAAGTCCCTCCCCAGCTCTTCTATAGTCCCCTTCAGGTACTGGAAGGCTCTTCTAAGGTCTCCCTGAACCTTCTCTTCTCCAGGCTGAACAGCCTCATCTCCCTCAGCCTGTCTCCACTGGAGAAATTCTCCAGCCTTCTGATCATCTTCACAGCCACTCCTAGACCCACTCCAGCAGTTCCACGTCTCTGTTATCCTGGGGGACCAGAATTGGATGCAACATTCCAGATGGGATCTCAGCAGAGCAGAGGGGCAGAATTTGCTCCCTGTCCTCCTGCTCCGACAGCTTTGGACGCAGCCCAGCACACAGCTGCCTTCTAGGCTGCCAGCAACCATTGCTGGCTCATGGTGAATTTGTGATCAACTGATACCCCTAAGTCCTTCTCCTCCAGACTGCTCTTGAGTCACTCCTTGCCCAGCCTATATTTTGGCTTGGGATTGCTCCGACCCATGTGCAGGACCTTGCATTTGGTCTTGCTGAACTTCATGAGGTTGGCTTGAGGCTGCCTCTCAAGCCCATCCAAGTCCTTCTGTATGGATCCCTTCCTTCCAGCATGTCAATCAGGCCACACAGCTTGGTGTCATGAGCAAACTTGAGGATGTGCCCGTGCCACTGTCCATGACACTTGACAGGATGTTAAATAGCACTGGTCCCAGTCCCAGTGACACCTATCATTCTACCCTTATTTCTAGCATCTATTTATTTGCAATAGAATTAATATGAATACAAAATATTTTCATGTGAAGAAAGTCCTTAAAAAACAATTCCAACTCTACTGTTTATCATTTCAGGATCCATGAGACAAATTGTTCTGAGCAGCCACACAAATTGTCAGAACAGACATTCTGACTTTTTATTTCTGTTATTACTTATTTGAGGGCACACTGCTAAGAAATGAGGCACTACTTTCCTGCCTTCATAACTAAGACAGAAAACTACATCATTGCTTCATGATAAAGGGCTAAGGGTGTTAAATGATCTGTTTTATAACCAGGTATATTTAATGATCAGGGTGTACAATAAGTCAATGAAAATATCTGAACTTTTACCAAATCCATCACCATTAAAAAAACCCCCAGACTTATATTAAAAAAAAAAAAAAAAGAAATGTTTTGAGTTGAAAGGGACCTGAAAGATCATCTAGTTCCAACCCCCCACCATGGCCAGGGACACCTCCTAGATGTGAAGAAGTGGTCAGGCATTGGAACAGGCTGTCCAGGGAGTTGGTGGAGTTGCCAGCTCTGGAGATGTTTAAGAAACCTGTGGACATGGCACGCTGGGCATGGTTTAATGGCCATGCCAGTGTTGGGTTGATGGTTGGACTGGATGATCCTGGAGGTCTCTTCCAAATAAAACAACTCTATGATTCTGTGACCTTTGAAAGTCCCCTCCAACCCCAAACCATTGGATGATTCTATAATTGTTGGGAAATAAAAAAGGAAGCATTTTCTAGAGAGCAAAGGTTGGGACAAATGGCAGCTTCACTGTATATATGGGAGATGAAGGGACATCTGGTACTGACGTGCACCTCCTGCAACAGTTTCCATAAATACTGAAGTAAGGAAGCAGACATCATGAGTTATTTTTCCCTACTGGTACTCATATGGCATTTTCTCAAGTGATTTTGGAGTGTTGTAACACAAAGGCACAGAAGCAGAACAACTGTGAGTTCAGAATGGAATATTCCAGGGATCTAAGTTTTAAAGCATACTAAGATCAGTGAAGAAAATGCTAAGCAGAAACAGGATCCTTAGCAAACTGAAGCCAACTGTTGGAGATCAGGCAGCTGTGACCTCTGCTGTACAGAACCAGAGAATAGGTTTGGTTTCAAGGGATCTCTAAAGGCCATCTATTCCNCAAAACTCTGTCCCCAGGTGTTTGGTAGGCCTGTTTAAGTACCAAAAGGCCACCATATGGTCTCCCTGGAGCCTTCTCTTCTCCAGGCTGAACAGCCCAAAATCTCTCAGCCTGAAATCAATTCACAGCATTAAAATCACACCTATCACACTACGGATCAAATTGCAGACTCACTACTGCCATTTCAAGGTTTTTTAAACTGCTCTTGACCATAATATAGCCTTTAACACAGGATGGACATGGACTCGATGGAGTGGTCATGAAGATGATTAGGGGTCTGGAACACCTCTGGTATGAGGACAGGCTGAGGGAGCTGGGGCTGTTCAGCCTGGAGAAGATAAGGCTCCAGGGAGACCTAATAGCAGCCTTTTGGTATCTGAAAGGGAGGCTACAAGAAGGCTGCACAAGGACTGCTTCCAAAGGCCTGCAGTGACAGGATGAGGGACAGTGGTTTGAAATTAGAAAAGAGCAGGTTTAGATTGGATGTTAGGAACAAGTTCTGCACCATCAGGGTAGTGGAACACTGGAACATGTTGCCCAGGGAGCTAGTTGCGGCCTTATTTCTGTAGATATTCAAGGTGAGAGTTGACAAGGCTCTGAGCAACCTGATCTAGTGGAGGATGTCCCTTCTGAGTGCAGAGGAGTTGGACAGATGATTCTGCACTATTGCAACTACTCGTAGCTGCTGGACCTGTTTCATCAGGTTTATGAGTGTAGGCAAAATAGTGCAGTTATGTCACAGCTGTGCCAGACATTGTGCCCAAAGGAATGTCAGGAATTGTCTCTGAGGTGAAGGCCTGGCACATTATTTCAATTTAAATTAAACCCCAGGATGCTGAAGATTGATTCTGAAGACACTCTACAGGCCTTAATTATGCAAAATTCTAATAATCTGTCATTTTTTCCATAAATTTACTATTGGCTTTCCTTCTTTTACAACTACTCTAAATATTAAGATTACCCAACTGTAAACACCTCTGAGATGATAAAAATATTTAGAAAGAGGACTACAGATGGAAATTACTCTACAAGCACTCCAAGGGATTTGTTACACTAACAAATACACAGCAGAGCTCCTCTGATACTTGAGCTTTTAAACGACATCTGGTATTTACCCTTGCATAATGACCAGCCAGGACAACCTCTGTCCTCTTCAGAGGAAATAGGGGCTGAAGTGCCTGCACAGTTACCACAAGGCATGGGTTGTAGTGCTGTGCCTCTACACAAAAACATGAAAAGTACATAGGATGATAGAACTGTTGAGGTTGGAAGAGAACTTTGAGATCATAGAATGGTCCAGGCTGGAAGGGACCTCCACAGCTCATCTAGTCCAACTCCCTGCTGCAGTCAGCAGGAACATCCTCAACTAGACCAGGTCATCAAGTCCAATCGCTCGCCTAGAGGTCACAATCCCACCACTTCTGCTGAGTCACTGTCACTAAGCCACATCCCTGAGCACCACAACCAGGTGTCTTTTAAATCCCAGCAGGGATGGTGACTCCACCACCTCCCTGGGCAGCCTGTTCCAGTGCCCGAGAATCCTTTCTGGAAAGAAATTTTTCCTAATACCCAACTTGAACCTCCCCTGGAAGGAGCTGAGGCTGTTTCCATTTTCCTGTCACTTGTTGCAAGTGAGAAGAGACCAATCCCCACCTTGCTCTAACCACCTTTGAGGCAGTTGTAGAGGGTGATGAAGTCTCCCCTCGGCCTCCTCTTCTGAAGACTAAACCCCAGTTCCCTCAGCTGTTCCTCACAGGACCCTGTGTTCAAAGCCCCTCACCAGCTCATGTCTGCTTTGATATCTAAGGCAGAAAACACTTTCAAATCATTGCTTAATGAGAAAGGGCTAAGGGTGTTTATACGTCTCTATATGCTCTTCAGCACCTCAGTGCCCTTCTCGTAGCTGCTCAGATTGATGAATGTCATTAATAATCCATAATAAAACAGAGGCTTTACAGTTTGTGGTAAAGAAATTGTAAGTGGAGGCTCTACCGTGTCCCTGACATCCCTAAGCTGTAACTGTTCTGTGAGATAACTCAGAATCACAACTTACATCATGAAATCCTACTGAAGAAGGAAAAAAGCTCAGTCATGCCGGAAGAACACTGAGAAATCAATTGGCTTTCACCAAGAAGGTTGTAATGAATCTTAAAGATATTAACTGATCATGGTCCCTAATTCTTTGCAGCTACTTTCCCAGGCATCAGATGCTTCACAGCCTGGGGAAAGCTTTCAGCTTCTTGTAGAAATGACCATTTTCCATCTGCAGTCCCACTTCAGTCAAGAGGAAATGTGGATGCACCTGCACACCAGCCACGTGGGAGAGCTGAATGCACCTCAGAGATCAGTCCCACTGGGAACCAAACAGTGTCACAAGGCCCTACAAGAAGTGTGTTGACTCCACACAATTTTTTTTTCAGAGGAAGATAGGAAACAGGAGGAGAATTCCAAAAAAATTGCCACAGAAGAACATGGAAAGGTTTGATTTCCAGCAGAAGCATCAATAAGAGAAAAGGAACACCACAGGATACCCTCTGGAGAAATCCGAGTGAGGGAGGAAGTGGTCTTAATGAAGGAAACAACACACAAAAGCAGCTTGGTCACCTCTGCCAGTAATTCCTTCAAACTATGAGCTGCTGCTGTTCTCAGAGGTACTGATAATTCTGTACACTCTACCAGGGCACAGGAGAGGTACCAGCAGACAGAATCATAGAATCATTGAAACTGAAAAAGACATTTCAGATCCTCAGGTCCGATCATTAACCCAGCACTGCCAGGTCACCACTAAACCATGTCCCTCAGCACCACATCTACACAACTTTTAAACCTCTCCACCAATGGGGACTCCACCACTTCCCAGTGTAGCCTGTTCCAGGGCTTGAAAACTCCTTCCATGGAGAAATTTTTCTTCGTGTCCAACCTAAACCTCCCCTGGCACAACCCAAGGCAGTACCCTCTTGTCCTATCACTTGTTACTTAGGAGAAAAGACCAACCCCCTTTTCACTCCAGCCTCCTTTCAGGAAGTTGGAAGGTCTCACCTCAGCCTCTCTTTCTCCAGACTAAACAACCCCAGTTCCCTCAGCTGCTCCTGGCAGGACTTGTGCTCTAAACCCTTCACCAGTGTTGTGGCCCTTCTCTGGACATACTCCAGCACCTCAATGTGCTTCTTGGAGTGACAGGCCCAAAACTGACCCCGTACTCAAAGTGCTGCCTCACCAGTGCCCAGTACAAAGGGACAATCATCATGTGGTACCTTTTGAGGCACCCAATCCCTTCCCAGCCTCTGCTGTTGATCAATACTCATGGCTGCCTCTACAGAAATGTTCTCCTGCATTCAGGTAGGTGCTGCTGTAAGCCTTCTAAGCTGGATGCCACCACACTGAGGAGTCATCACTTCTGGTGTTACTAATAAATACACAGCAAGGTGGGCTTCCTGCAAACTGACCTGCAACAGCTGCATCTAGTTCATCTTCCTCCAGGGACTCCTGCTTAAGAAGGTCTGCCAGAGGAGAGAGGGGGTAACAGCTGTTAAGGTTCAGTCCCAGCATGAAGTTGTGCACTTTGCCAGCACGCCCTTCCCTGGTGTTGAAAAGGGCACTGTCCCCCACCAACGCCATCAGCATTCGCTGCACCCAGCTCTCCTGGTTGCTGGTCTGATATTCCTGATTTGCCTCAGCGTTTTCAGTGCCTGCAGAGGAAAGTGAAAATACCCAATGATGAGACAGTTAACCTTCTGAAGTGTAAACCAAAATCACAGATTTGTGGGTTGCCCACTACAGCTACAAATCACGAGAGAGATGCAGTGTTTGGTGGCGGCCGGAGTGCTGACAGCAATTCTGGAGAGAAGCACACAACGTGGCATCACCCTGTCTTTATTTTACACATCTGGGAGTTGAAGAAGCAAACATTTCACTGAGCTAATGATATTATCCACTGCCTCATCTCCCAAGGTTTTCTTTTCTTCCTCTAGATTCTAAAATGACAAAGACCTGCATTCCAAGAGAATCAAAGAAATATTCTGCTTGGAAGAGACCTTTACGATCATGGAGTCCAGCCACTAACCCAGCACTGCCAGGTAACTACTAAACTGTGTGCCTTAGCACCACATCTACACAGCTTTTCAGTCTCTGCAGGACTCCACCACTGCCCTGGGGAGCCTGTTCCAGGGCCGGACAACCCTTTTGGCTAAGAAATTGTTCCTCATGATCATGAGGTTTACTCTTCGGTTTCATTGTTAAAAATGCCAAGTGATTTCTTCAGGTGAAAATTACTACTGTCCCCAAACAGATCATCAAATTATTAGGGTGAGACTGAGACTGACTAAAACTACAGAAATTCCCAGATGCTTTTGGTATCTAAAGATAATTTTCAGTAGAATCTTTTCCTCCCACTGCTCAATGTTCCCCATGTGATTGTGGGTCTTCTGAGAAACTGGATTTGGGCATTGTTTAACAGGTGACTCCAAGCCCTAGGAATTTCCTGTATCAAATGTCAATTGTCAAGGTGCTAGAAGGTATCTGAGAATGCTGGAAACACAAACTAAACCCTTCTCAGAGAAATATTTGTCCAAGAAAACCGTGAAAATAATGACAGTGCCAGTTTGCTGTGTGGATAACTATTCAAACAAGCCTCTGAGCTCTGTAGCTGGGTGGCCACAGGCTTCTGGAGATCATTTTTGGGTGTATGTGCAATTGGTAAGCTGTCTGAAGCTGTGCTGGGCTGACATCAAAACTGAGGGTGTGTGAAAGAATCATTTGACCATTAATTTGAGGAGGAGGCAGGAAGGCAAACCAAAAGCCCTCCTGAGTTCTCCAATGCAGAGTACTGCTATTTGGCTGAGCTGCTGGCTCCTTTGAGATCTTTGGGCCAGGCAATTAAGTTTTACCATTGGTATAAACAAGAGCGGAGCTGTCAGTTTGTCCTGGTCTGAGCCAGGGCAGAATTAATTCTGCTCAGTGCTGTCACTTCCCAGCTCAAGCTCTGCTCATGAGGCACTTTCTGAAGTTCAGGGCAGGTTTGACCAGCCAGAGCCTGCTTCTAGCAGGGAGAAGCTGACGGGAAGAGATCCTGACAAGGGCTGGGCTGCAGAAAGGCTCTGCCTGAGATTTCCAGCAACCAAGGGCACTGCCACAGCTTGTGTCCCACCTTGAGGGGTAGGAAATCAGAGGTGGTAGCTGTGGGGAAGAGCAGACAGGACAAGTGACCCTCAACTGCCCAACTAGGGATTGCACTCCACAGATGGCATCTGCAGGTGCAAGCTGAGGGATCATCAGGGTCAAGTCTTCTCTTTACTGGCCAGTGTCCCAGAAAGACTCTGTCCCTTTTGCCTCTGATCCTGATCCATGTGTTTCTGAATCCTGTTCCAGAATCCAGCTCCTGAATCCAGTTCCCATCTTCTGCTGAGTCTGTCTGGGACTTCCCCAGTGCCTGCTCCCAGCATCAGTGGTGCCAATGGTAATGTCATTGGTTGGTTTCCATGTTGGTTTGTGTCTCTGTGTCTCTGTTCTGTAGCATTATTCTTCTTTCCATCCCAGCTGGTTTAGTTTCTTTCCCACCCCATCATTCTCTCTCCATTCTTCCCTTTGAGAAAGAGGGCTTCATGGAGAGCCCCTGATGCTTGTCTAGCAGCCAGCCAAGCCCTGACCCTTGACATGCTTACCGGAGACTATTTGTAAAATTAAGGAAAAGCATCCATGGCTAATTAACCACACCTGGAAACTTGACTAGGCTACAGAAAAGCTGCTGAGAAGAGTAAACTAGGAAAGATTTCCTCACCTTTTGGTTGCTGCGATTCATCTTCGCTGTCTGAACTGTCATTGCTCACGAGGTGCTTTAGCCTAATATTTTCTGTTGAAAGAAACACAAAAATCACTTTAAAGTGCTACAGTTTCATTGTCAGAACAGCCAAAAGTCGTAAAAGTATCACAGTCTTCATAATGCATCCAAAGAGATTTGATCTGTCCTGAATAGCACCCACATGAACAGGTACCTTTCAAAATAGTGGTGGGAAATCGAAAGCTGAGATGTTATGAAAGGTCTGCTGGAGAACGTGAGGAAAATAAAGGTCAGTACAGCTGGGCTGGTAAGAAACAAATTGATTTTAATCTCATAACATTAGGAGAGAGAAACAAAAAGAGAAAGGAGTGAACTTCTCTCCAAACTCCACATTTTGTTACCCCTTACGGTTTTGTTTTCACATAGCACAGAGTCATTGCTAACTGTTCAGTACTATCTCAAGGTATTATTTCAAAGCTAAAATGACTATGGACAAGGTCATCCTTCCAGGGAGGACTGAATCGTCTAATTGCTCTGCACAGTGGATTAGTTACTAATATTACCTAGTTCTTCTTCCATGGTGGGTCCTTTGTTTTGGGAGTTGGAGACGCCGAGCACTCGGTTAAATAGTATAGAAAATGCACTGCCCCAGACACCTGGAAGGGAAAAAAGCAAACATTGAAGGAGGCTGGTGGAGCTAAAACCCATTTCTTGCACTACTGAAGCAGTTATTTGCTTTATGAACACCTCTCATTTTGAAACAGGCTAAGTCATAAGCTCAGATGTACATAGCCAAGAGGGCAAATGGTCTCCCAGGGTGCATCAAGAAAAGTGTGTCCAGTGGGTCTAGGGGGGTTCCTCACCCCTCTGCTCTGGCCTGTGTGACCACACCTGGAATACCGTGTCCACTTTAAGGCTCCCCAACTCAAGAGAGACAGGGACCTGTTGGAGGGAGTCCAATAGAGGTTACATGGATGATGACGGAACTTTAACATCTCACCTATGAAGAAAGGCTGAGAGATCTGGGGCTGTTTAGTCTGGAGAAGAGAGGGCTGAGAGGAGATTTTATCAACATCTAGAAACATCTGAGGGGTGGGTGTCAGGATGAAGGTGCCAGGCTCTTTTCTGTGCTACCCAATGATAGGACAAGGGGCAACGGACACAAACCCGGCTCAACATGAGGAAAAACTTCTTTACTGTGAGGTTGCTGGAACCTTGGAACAGGCTTGCCCAGAGAGGTTGTGGAGTCTCCTTCTCTGGAGGCTTTCAAAACCCATCTGGATGTGTTCCTGTGTGACCTGCCTCAGGTGATCCTGCTTTGGCATGGGGGTTGGACTTGATCATCTCTAGAGTCCCTTTCAACCCTTACCACTCTATGATTCTATGATAGCAGGAACAAAAAAAAAAAAAAAAAAGCCCTGGGAATACCAATCCATGTCAGCAAAATCTTTCAAGTGGATGCCTTCAACAAACTGAAAACTCTACTTCTTATCCCAAAATTTGTGTGACTGCCTTTGTCCATGAACTACTAAAATGAGTTTTATTTACAAGTCTCATGCTGTCACATACTCACCCATCAAGAAATGCAAGGGATTTTCATTATACTTCTTCACCACTGTCCCCATAAAAAATTTGCTTCCGAACAAATCTGGAGACATAAAAGTGCCATACTTGGCCATCCCAATCTCATAGGGACTGAATTCCACCCAGTCTGCAAAACAAGAAACCAAATTGTGCTTCATTAGCAACCTCAACCTGAATAGAAAGAGAGGATGAAAAGACATAAACAAATGAAGCTTTTGTCCAAGCAAAGAAATTTTGGTTAAATGGGAAGTTAAATAACCAAGAGGAAAAGCTCTTAGGTTCTACAGAAGTAAAAATGTTGATTTCAAATGAAGAACAGTCTAATATCTCAGCAGAGAAGAATTCTGATTTTCTCTTATTACAGCAAACTTTGCTGAAAAATTATGAGGTTGTAAACACCCCATCAAGTATAAGGAAACCTCCTAAGTAAAAAAATCTCCTGAGTATAAAAGTAGTGACCATGAATGAGAAAAAACAAAACATCTGTTTTTTGTCTTGTCGTGTCCAAGAAAGGGACCTTGAAGATCACCTAGTTTCAAAGCCCCTGATATGGGCAGGGACACCTTCCACTAGACCAGGTTGCTCAAGGCCTCACCCAACATGGCCTTGAACACCTCTAGGAAGCATCAACAACCACCCTAGGCACTGGAACATGTCTAGTGGGAGGTGTCCCTGACTATGGCAGAGGCTTTGGAACTAGCTGATCTTCAAGGTCCCTTCCGACCTAAACCATTCTATGAATCTATGAAATGCAGCATGGGTCTCAGTTTTAAGTTTCTTCTCTTTCACTGTGATCCTACCAAATGTGTGAAGAGAAATGAAAAGAAAAAATAGTATCACAAAAGTGGGGAAATATTCTAGAAAAGGCATCTAAAGTTTCTAGTGAAATCCAGAAAGAAAAGGCAAAGATGAGAGGCAGCTGAGAAACTTCACAACAAATAATGCCAAAGACACATCTTAAAAGTCTGTATCATTGTGCTGAACAGAGGACTCAAAAAATCTATGGAATAAAATGTCCAGCTGCACTTTCTGATCTTAGCAGGACAATTCCAAAGCCATTTGCATTATATGATACGTGGATGTTAAATGAACCTTTCCTGAAAAGGCATTAAGGTTGATTGGGAAATACTGCCTGTGGTACCAGTGCAGTTGGTTACTTCAGAGAATATACTGCAAAAAAAAGAGTGAACAATAACAAACAAAAAGTACTCTACAAAAGTACCCTACATTTTTTGTATTGTGCTCTTTTATTTTCCATATTTTTACTTGTGATCCATTCAACAGCTTCTGCAAACACATCAGAATAATTCTGAAATTAGAAAGGCGTCCTGGTCTGAGCGAGAGCAGAACCAATTCTGCTGAGTGCTGTCACTTCCCAGCTCAAGCTCTGCTCATGAGGCACTTTCTGAAGTTCAGGGCAGGTTTGACCAGCCAGAGCCTGCTTCTAGCAGGGAGAAGCTGATGGGAAGAGATCCTGACAAGGGCTGGGCTGCAGAAAGGCTCTGCCTGAGATTTCCAGAGACCAAGGGCACTGCCACAGCTTGTGTCCCACCTTGAGGGGTAGGAAATCAGAGGTGGTAGCTGTGGGGAAGAGCAGACAGGACAAGTGACCCTCAACTGCCCAACTAGGGATTGCACTCCACAGATGGCATCTGCAGGTGCAAGCTGAGGGATCATCAGGGTCAAGTCTTCTCTTTACTGGCCAGTGTCCCAGAAAGACTCTGTCCCTTCTGCCTCTGATCCTGATCCATGTGTTTCTGAATCCTGTTCCAGAACCCAGCTCCTGAATCCAGTTCCCATCTTCTGCTGAGTCCGTCTGGGACTTCCCCAGTGCCTGCTCCCAGCATCAGTGGTGCCAATGGTTCTATCATTGCCAACAGGGGTTGGCTTCCATGTTGGTTTATGTCTCTTTGTCTGTTCCATTGGCACTGTTCTTCTTTCCATCCCAGATGGTTTAGTTTCCTTCCCACCCATCAGTCTATCTCCCTTCTTTCTGTTCACTTCCCTTTGAGAAGCAGAAAGCTTCGTGGCGAACCTCTGGTACTCATCTAGTGTTTGGCCCAGCCCCTGACCCTTGAAAGGCTGCCATCCACTCACTCCCCAAGGCACTGAGTGTTTCTGCTGAAACGTTAAGCAGAAGATTAACCACTCATCCTGAAAGGGAAAGATTTAATCATGACTGATGAGGATTTCACTTATCTACAAAGCCAAATAAAACATCCTATTTTCCAGATAAACCACCCACAAATCTTCACATCCACTGGAGCAGAAGGAAATTCATTTGAAGACCCAGTCCAGGAATTCAATGGAATTTCCCCTTAGATATATAAAACACAAACTGACAGATTCAAAACCATGCTGAGAGTGAAACTGAATTTAGTGTTAGAATTTCATATGCAAGATTCCACTTCCATTGTGTGTTTGCAGAGAAGATGCTGTTTTTTCTCAGATCACAGATCCTGCTCAGGAAACCAAGATTTCTGCCTTAAAATTAAATGGTTCCAGCAGTACCTCCTGCCATTACTGAAGCTCCTTGACATAGTGTCTGTTTAAATGAACAGCACTTGAGTCATGGAATGGTTTGGGTTGGATCTTTAAAGGTCATCTAGTCCAACTGCCCTGCAGTGAACAGGGACACCTTCCACTAGATCAGGTTGCTCCAAACTGGTCTTCAACACTTCCAAGGATGGGGCATGCACAACTTAATGGATTAAGTTAATGTCCAAAGAGACAAGAACTCTGCATCAAAAGAAATACTTATTCTGTAAATCTCACTAAACTGGGCTACTTTCTTGACTGTGGTTTAATGCAAAATGGAATCACAGAATCCTTAGCAGAGACCTTTTGGATCAAAGAGTCCAACCATTAACACAGTGCTGCCAGGTTTCCACCGAACCAGGTCCCTTAGCACCACATCTACACAGTTTTGAAATCCCTACAGGGATGAGGACTCCACCACTGCCCTAGGCAGCCTGGGCCAGAGCCTGACAACCCTTTCAGGGAAGTGTTCTTCATGTCCAACCTAACCCTTCCCAGGTGCAACTTAAAACCACTCCCTCTTGTCCTATCACTTGTTACTTGAGAGAGAGGACTGACCCCTATCTGTCTCTAACCTCCTTTCAGACAGCTGTAGAGAGCCAGAAGGTCTCCCCTCAGCCTCCTTTTTTCCAGACTAAACAACTTCAGTTTCCTCAGCTGCTCCTCACCAGACCTGTTTCTCCAGACCCTTCACTAGCTTCATTGCCCTTCTCTGGACACACTCTAGCATCTCAATGTTCTTTTTGGAGTAAGGGGCCCACAAGTGAATCCAGTATTCAAAGTGTGGCCTCACTGGGGCCCCGTACAGGGGCATGATGCTTTCTAATTGAAATCTGATGGCAGTTAAAATAAACTTCAGGAGGGTTGTTTCCTAATGAACTTGATGTGGTGTTGCCTCACCAGTGTTGAAAACAAGAGGACAACCCCAGCCCTACTCCTTTTGGCCACACTACTGCTGATCCAGGCCAGGATGCTGGTGGCCTTCTCAGCTACCTAGACACACTGACTCATGTTCAGCTGGCTGTCGACCAACACTCCTGAGGTACTGGTGTAATAAACACACTATGCTTCTATTTTCTGAGAGATTTCAAGCCAGTGGATATATACAGAGCTTACAGGGAGCAAACAGGTTCAAGTCTTTGATGATAAATGAACTGCATGACAAGAACAGTATCCTTCCTTCCTTTCCCAAGCTTCCACATATGCCCAGGGTTCACAGCCACATGGGAGAACAAAAAAGTCTTTTTTTAATGACAAAAAAAATTTGCCAGCTTATACAGTAGAGAAATAAAATCAGCAAAGCTGTCTCTAGCTAAATCGCTGTAATTATGCTCAGTTAAACTGTTTGCTGCAGCTCTGGGTATGGCAGGAGCCATCCAGGTCAGAAATGTTCTTGGGAGGAAAACACAGAGAGCGTGGGGCATGAAAGCTATTAACAGCTGCATGAAATCTTGAACTATGGCTCCCAGAAAGAAAGTTTTCTGATACTAATTAATGAAGTAACATGGAGCTCAACTATATCTGTAATCTACTAAATAAGAAAGGGTGAATGTTTCTGTTCGAAACTTACATATTTCACATCAAGAGTGGCTGTTCAGTCCTAAGAAGGGCCATATGGCTGCCTGTCCACCCTGTGGCACCCTGTAACCTTGGTGCAAATGCTATACCCAACGAGTAAGTATCCACCTACCTGTATGGGATCACTTGTGTCTGAGCAACTTGTATCACAGACTCTCAGATTCACAGAATGGTTTGGGTTGGAAGGGACCTTAAAGATCATCCAGTTCCATCCCCCCTGCCATGGGTAGGGACACCTCCTATTAAACCAGCTTGCTCAAAGCCCTATCCAACGTGGGCTGGAACACCTCCACGCAAGGGTCATCCACAGCCTCCCCAGGCAACCTGTTCCAGTGTCTCACCACTCTCACTGGAAAGAATTTTTTCCTCATCTCCAGTCTAAATCTCCCCTCCTCCAGCTTCAATACATTATGTTTCATCCTATCACTCCAAGTCCTTGTAAAAAGTTCCTCCCCAGCTCTCTTGTAGCCCTCTTCAGGTACTGGAGGGCTGCTTTAAGGTCTCCCTAGAGCCTTCTTTTATCAGATTCCACTCTCATATTCCCAGAAGCCCCTGAACATAAACAGGTTCATTTCCCAAACAGCTTTTTACACCCACCAGAAGAGTCCTTATGATGTGCCTGTTTGATACATCCTTCAGCATCGCCACTTCCTACTCTTGCTACGAATTAAAAGATCTCCTTGGGCTGGGTTCCCGACAATGTAAATTTGGTTAAGCACTGAGGAATGTTTCATATCGTGGCAAATTCCTTCCTAAGCCTTGCCCTAAGACTCATAATTTTAAACTCTATCATGTTGCAGGCTACAAAAAGTATTTAAAAAACCAAGCTCTTTTGTCAGCCATGCATTTCTTTCTTCTTTTCTCAAGTGACTCAAGAGGCAGATTGAAAACCTACCTGCAAACATCAGCTCTGAGACATCTGGTTTGACGTGGAGACAGGTAAAAAGCGGCAGAGCACATTGTGCACTGTCGATTTTCTCCTTCATGTTGCTCAAAGTGGTGTCCATTCTCTACATGAAAGGAAAGATATTATGTAATCAAAGAATTATTTGGGTTGGAGAAGACCTCTAAGACCATCAAATCCAACCATCAACCTAACACTACCATGGCCACTAAAATGTGCCTCAGAATGCCATCTCCACACATTTCTTGAACACCTCTAAGAATGGTGACTGCACCACCTCCCTGGGCAGCCTGTTCCAGTGCCTGACCACTCTTGCACAAAGACGTTTTTCTTATTTATCAACAGTTTCCCATCTCTGATAATCACCAAAAAATGAACTCACATTATGGATAAGGGTTTCACCTATCAGCATTCCAAAGATATCTGTGAAGGTGACAGGCTGCCCTGAGCTCTTCTTATTCCACAGAGCTTCAATGTAGCGTTTGACTTTCTGTGGAGTGAGCAGCAGGAGTGGGTTGTGGCTCACAGAGTTCATCAGTTCTTGATTGATCTCCTTGGGTCCCTTCTCTGGAAAATCAGGGTGTGAATACAAAGTAGACATGTACCTGCAATGGAAAATAAGCTCCATAAGTGTCAAAGCTCAGGTCAGTGGCAGGTATTTCATGTGGACAATCAGGTCCTAAAGAATTTACTGTAATTACTGATGAAATTAGATTAATTTACTCACCATTAATTGCCTTTTTTCCTTTTTCCCCAAGGCACAGAAAGCTAATCAATTTAGCAATGAGGTCTCCCCTCACCCTCCTCTTCCTCAGTGTGAACAACTCGCAGTTCCATCAGCATGGAACTTACCAAACCTGTTCTCCAGACCCTTCACCAGTTTTGTTGCCTTTTCCTGAACCCACTCCAGCCCCTCAATGTCCTTCTGGGAATGAGTGCCCCAAAACTGAACTCAGTATTCAAGGTACAGCCTCAGCAGTTCCAAGTACAGGGGCATGACTACTTCCTTGGTCCTCCTGGTCACACATTTCCTTCTTCCTGATGTCCAACCTAAACCTCCCCCACTCTTGTTTCAAAGCATTGACCCTGGGTTGGCATAAGGAACCCTAGAGGTGGTAAGCTAGGCTGCCTTTATTTCTGGGAGAGTCATTACAATGTTGCTGACTGCAAGAGCTGGCTAAGGGACACACACCATGCTGCAACGTAGTCAGATACATGCTGGCCAAGATCAGCCCTGAGGTCACTGCCCAGCAATTCACCTAACAGCCTGATGAACCCTGTCATAGGCATGTGGTAAGAGGCTGGTTTGTGAGGCCTTGCACAGCCTCTGAAAGACTGCAGGTCAGCTCCTGAGCGGAATGCAGTAGAGAGCTTCCATGTGAGCAGAACAAGGACAAGGCAAGATGAAGTGTTCAGCACAGAGTTGAAGAGATGTGACAGAAAGAATTGCTCCAAGGTTAGTCATGCATCTCAGTGAACAAGCAAAAACCTGCCTCTCCTGCCAGGAAAGGAATTCTCCACCCTTCAGGAAAAAGAGAAAGAAAAGAGCGTTACTCAAGTAACGGACCATGTGGAGAGAAGGAAAAGAAAGAGAGTGCCAAAGTGTCCATTTATTTATTCATTAAGCAAGGAAAATGCCAAGATAGCAAAAGCAAATTTCTTCAAATACAGCTGCTTCTGACATGTTTTTTCACTAATTAGTTCAGAGAGAACCACAGAATTACTAAGGCTGGAAAAGACTAAGATCATCAAATCAAACCAAACCATCAACCCAGCACTGCCAGGTCACCACCATGTCCCTCAGTACCACATCTACATGTGTTTTTGACTGCTTCCAGGGATGGGAATTCCACCACGGCCCTGGGCAGCCTGTCCCAGGGCTCAGACACTCTTTCAGGGAACATTTTTTCTTAACATTCAACCTAAACTTCCCCTGGGGCAACTTTAGGTCATTTTATCTCATCCTCACTACTTCTGTCACTTGTCACCTGGAGTCCAACCCCCACCTGGCTCCATCATCCTTTCATGGAACTGTAGAGAGCCAGAAGATCTCCCCTCAGCCTCCTTTTCTCCAATCCCAGTTCCCTCAGCTGCTCTTTAGAAGATCTGCAATCCTTATGTGACGTCATAAGTTTCACAGAAGTGAAAGAAAACCCCCACGAGGAACAGAACAGGTCATCACTGGAACCAAAATTCACATTCACGGATTGCACTGGGTTGGAAGGGCCAATCAAAGGTCACCTTGTCCAATCTCCCTGCAGTCAGCAGGGACACCTCCAACTAAATCAAGCTGTCCAGACCAACATCAAGTCTGATCTTGAATATCTCCAAGGATGGGGCCTCTACCACATCCGTGGGAAACCTGATCCAGTATTTTACCACTATCATTGTAAAGAACTTCCTCTTGATGTCCAACCTAAATCTGCCCTGCTTCAGTTTCAAACCATTCCACACCTTCCTCTTGCTACAAGTTCTTCTAAACAGTCCCTCCCCAGCCTTCCTATACCCCTTTAAGGTACTGGAAGCCTGCTCTAAGGTCTCCCAAAAGCCCTCTCTTCTCCAGGATGAACAGTCCCAACTCTCAGCCTGTCTTCACATGGGAGGTGCTTCAGCCCTCTGATCATCTTTGCAGCCTCCTCTGGACCTGCTCCAGCCAGATGTGTTCAAGTTCACCACAGGATAAAACTTATCCCAAGCAGTTTCCCAGTTCACTTATTTTTATCTCTTCCAATCAAACTCTTCTTCCCTTACTCTGAAGGAATAAGACATTCACATCACATCGTTTAGACTGCAAGGAACCTCGAGGTCTTCACTGCGCATACACACTCGATGCAGAACCAACTCAAAAGATCAGGTTGTTCAGTCAAGTTCTGCTTTCACAGGAAGTATTCACTGAGTCAGAGACACGGAGAGAGGATGACACCTTGCCCCACCTTGTTAATTCAGGATGAGGTAATACCTTCCAGTGCTTGACCACTCTCACTGCAAAAGAACTCTCCTAACATGTCATCCAGTTTCTCTTGTCTTGAGAAAGGACAAGGAGGAAATGGCATTTCCAAGAAAAGTCTGGTTTCTTTACAGCTGACTCAGACAACAGGAAGATCTGACCCTACCACCTTGGCCTACTCCTCAAGGCTAAACAAATCCACCTACCCCATCTTCTTTTGTGTTCTATTCCCCTAGTTGCCATGGTGGTACTCTGATGGAATTACCCAGGTGTGGACTGGTCTCTTCTCCTAGGTAACAAGTGATAGGACAAGGGGAAACGGCCTCACATTGTACCTGAGGAGGTTTAGGTTGGACATGAGGAGCAATTTCTTCCTCAGATGTGCTGGGGAACGAGGCCTGTAACAGGCTGCCCAGGGCAGTGGTGGAGTCCCCATCCCTGGAGGGATTGAAAACCTGTGTAAATGTGGTGCAGAAAGACATGGTTTAGTGGTGAGCTGGCAGTGCTGGTTTAACGGTTGGAGTTGATGATCTTAAGGGTCTTTTACAACCAAAATGATTCTCTGATTCTGTGAGATCATTTGGAGACTGAGCTGTCCTCACTCTCCGAAGCATTTTGAAGCCCCACCATCAGCAGACCTGTTCCACCGTCCCACTGTGCTGCAAGGTAGTTAGTTGTTTCTGCAGGTCTTTTCTGTACTGGCAGAGCAGTAACATCTGCTGTGAATGAAAACCTTAGAAGGAAGTCAACTCTCACGCAAATTCATTCTTGAACTTCCCAAAGGAAAACTGAGGGCAATCATCAGAACTGCCCCTTACCATGTGGATCCCGAGAGCCCAGCAATGTAAGTGGCACAGTCTAGAACTCCAGACTCGTAAAGAGCTTTCATGACTCCAGCGAACCCCACCATGGCCCGAAACCCACCGCCCGAACCCAGGATCGCTATCACTGGTACCTGCAGAGGGGAGAAGAACACAGCAGATCACCATATCCATTCTCAGACAGACTCTGGTAATAACCGAACATTACTCATCAAGCACTGCCCCAACCTAACAGACTTGTGCAATTCATAAGTGATCATGTGAAGATCCTCACAGCAGAGAAGAAACCTCTGCTTGTCCAAAAGTTCTAAGAAGCCAAAAAGATGATGTTGTACAATTTTTTTTAGTGGTACATGTGTAAGACAATGTCAAAAATCACAGAACTCCAGCACGGTGGGGGTTGGAGGGACCAGAGATCATCCAGTCCAACCTCCCTGCTAAAGCAAGGGCACCCACAGGTTGTCGAGGAACAAAATGTCCAGGTGGGTTTGGAATCTCTCCAGAGGAGGAGACTCCACAATCTATGTAGGCAGCCTGCTCAAGGGCTCCAGCACCCTCAAAATATTTTAATAGAGTCCCTTGAGACGTGACTTTCAAACACCCTATGTAGAATGGAACAGTACTGTGACCACAACCGATGGAGTTACCCGTCCTTCAGATTCCCTGGCCCCAAGAGTGAGGTACAATGTCTCTGTGTCATTTACTTCTGCTTCTACAAACTTTTGCATGTTGACCAGTACAGATATCTCAAAGGAGGTTGGTCTCTTCTCAGATGCAACATGCAATGGGACAGGAGGACTCCAGGGGGACTTTAGAGTTGCTTTCCAATTCCTGAAGGAAGCATACAGGAAGGCTGCAAAGGGACTTTTCATAAGGGTGTCTAGAGACAGGACAGGGGGGAACAGTTTGAAGCCGAGGGAGAGTGGGGTTATACCAGATCTTAGGAAGTTTTTCAGCACAAGGGCAGCAAGACTCTGGTATAGGTTGCCCAGGGAGGTTGTGGATACCCCCTCCCTGGAAGTATTTAAGGCCAGGTTGGATGAGGTTTTCAGCAACCTGGTCTAGCTGAGAGGCATCCCTGCCCATGGCAGGGGGATTGGAGTAGATGTGCCTTCCAACCTAAGCCATTCTATGATGCTATGATTCAGGAGCAGACCGAGTTAGAGATACAGCAAAAGTCAAATGCCATCATTATGACCCTCCTTGCCTTTCTGTCTTCTGAAATAGAGAATCTGAGGTTTGGTTCACTCACAGATCTGTGGCACCGCTTCAGGCCTTAAAACACAACCAGTGAGTCTGAAAATGGGGTGAATAAACCACAGTAGGCCTCAGCATTAATAAGTTGTTGCCCCCACTATTCCCTGTTACTTGAATTCTACCTGAAACTCCAGCTGGTACCTGCAGAATTCAAAGTCATGTCAAGAAGTTCCCGCCTGTAGCAAGATTTCTAAATACAGACTCGGAATTTCTCTCAAATCTCTCTTTCCTAGCTGTAATCCAAAGACAGATAAGTTCCAATTTATTTATTATAGAAACTATTTAGTTACAAGACCACAGAAATTTTTGAAGGCATCCAAACACCAGCTTCAATCCCATTGAGATCCTTGGGAGGGAGTCAAAAGCAGTGAAAGCTGCTAATCAGAAACAGAAGTGAGACCAAAAATATTTTGATGAGGAGTTTAAAAACTCATTCTCTAACAATCCCACCTCACACTACTACATAGCATTAGGGCAGTCCTGAGTTTACAGCTACTGTGCAAGATACAGGAAAGCTAAGGAGAATGTCTGGGTATCTGTCCACCTACAGAGATCCAAAGAGAGAGCAAAGTTAGCAAGCCCAGACTTGGGTACAAGCAAAACCAATCAAAAATATGTCTACAGTGGGGTTATTTTATACTTCTTCCATTCTTATTTCCCACAACCTTTCCAGCTGTTCTCCTTTGAGCTAGATCAGAACTGATTCTGCTCAGTACTGTCGCTTCCCAGCTCAGGCTCTGCTCAGTGAGGCACTTTCAGGAAGAAAACTTATTCTAGTAGGAAGAAGCTAATGGGCAGGGTTCCTGCTGAGGGTTGGGCTGAAGAAAGGTTCTGCCTTAGACTTGTTCCTCTGCACACCAAGGGCACTGCCACAGTTTGTGCCCCACCTTGAGGGGTAGGAAGGCAGAGAGGGAGGGGTGGACAGGACGGGTGACCATCAGTTGACTAACAAGGGATTGCAGTCCATGCATCTGCAGGGGGAAGCTGAGAGATCATCAGGGTCAAGCCTCTTTGACGGCGGGTGTTCCAGGAGGACTCTGTTTCTTCCGCCTTTCATCCTGATCCATGTTTTCCTGAACCCACCTCCAGAATCCAGCTCCCGAATCCAGTTCCCATCTTCTGCTGAGTCTGGTTTGGGACTTGACCAGTGCCTGCCCCCAGCATCAGTGGTACCAATGGTGACATCACTGCCATCAGGGGTTGGGTTTCATATTGGTTTGTGTCCCTTTGTCTCTATTCCATTAGATTGTTGCTCTTTTCATCCCAGTTGGTTTAGTTTCTTTCCCAGCCCACCAGTCTCTCTCCCTTTTTCCCTTTCCCTTCCCTTCAGAAAGCAGAGAGCTTTGTGGAAAGCCTCTGGCATTCATCTAGTGGTCAGCCTAGTCCTGACTCTTGACATCAGCCCTGAATTCAAAGCTGTTCCCTTAGATTGCATAGTTTACCCAAGTATCTAGGAAGCAGACAAAACGAAGCAAAAATTCATTTGCTAATGTCATGAAGTGTTTCAGACTCAGCAAAGCTCCCATTGGTTCCCAGTTTCCAAAATATACAAGAATTTCCCACTCTTCCATGGTGATAAGGTATCAATCTCTTGGTTGATGTGAGGCAGGAAAGGAATTACACAGTTGTGGAGAAAGTCTCCAGCTGATCAAACCAGTAATCAGTCAAAAACCTCACTTCAATAGAATTTAAGATGCCAGTAGGCACCCTTAACAGTAAAAGGAGGACCCGGGTGGTCACTGAGTTGAATTTCTTTCTGAGACTCCACACTGAGCCCTGGAGAAGACTCCAAGGAGACCTTAGAGCAGCCTTCCAGTACCTGAAGGAGGCTACAGGAAAGCTGGGAAGGGACTTTTTACAAGGGCTTGGAGTGATAGGGTGAGAGGGAACGGATTGAAGTTGGAGTAGAACAGATTTATACTGGAGATTAGGAAGAAATTCTTTCCAGTGAGGGTGGTGAGGCACCGGAACAGGTTGCTCAGGGAGGTTGTGGATGCCCCCTGCCTGGAGGTGTTCAAGGTCAGGTTGAATGAGGCTTAGAGTATGCTGGTCTAGTTGAAAGTGCCCCTGCCCATCACTGGGGCATTGGAACGGGATGATCTTTAAGGTCCTTCTCAACCCAAACCATTCTATGAATCTATGAAAGTGCCCTGCAGGCTGAAACTACTGAGTCACAGGGAAATGACCATGCCCAATGCCCAAGTGAGCCGAGACACTTCTCCACACTTCCGATCTGCAAAAATTGCTTATTCCTGATGCAGTCAGATCATTCAGTTCTCCCCTTCCTACATTTCAGGTTTTAGTAACAGAAACCACAGGTATTTAGAGGCATCAGCACTCATCATGCACCTCCAGAGATAGCTATCAAAAAAAAAAATGACAAAACGAAGGAAAAGTTTGGGATGTTTTGTTAAGCCAACACCCCAATAATGGAGCAGCTGCTTTGAACCGAAGAGCCACATCACTAATCACAGCTTTAATCATGGACTGAGGTTTTGAAAGCTCTTTACAAACACCACCTAATTAACCAACAAATCCCAACAGGATAAAGAAGGTGGTTTGCAGGTGCAAGCCTGGAGAAAGTATGTGAGAATCCTTCCAAAGCACCACTACTGAATAGATCTACTCATCAGCCCTGGTGGCATGAGCACAAAGGAAAATGTGATCTGTCTTCAGGACGCAGAGAAAGCTGTAAGGATGATCAATAAAGAATGTGGAGAGGAGTCACTAGCATCCTGACAGCAAGCATTTCCTGTATACTGAGTTCACAGGCACTCCAGAATCAGGTTCCTGTACAGGGAAGGGTGGGGATCCCATGAGTTAGAGAGTTGTAGAACAGCACTCCACTTCCACCTGATACGAAGCAAGCAGCTGCCATCTTGGAGATGAAATTTCATTGAAGAGCTCCAGAGCAGAGGCAAGCAGCTTAACTAAACCTCCCACAGAAAACTGGATCATAGAGCCATTGAACTGTTGAGGCTGGAAGACACTTTTGAGATCATCAAGTCCAACTATTCACCTAGAGCTCACAATCCCACCACTACTGTTATGCTACTACCACTAAACCACATCCTGCAGCATCACATCCATGTATTTTTAAATCCCTCTAGGGATGGTGGCTCCACTACCTCTCTGGGCAGCCTGTTCCGGTGCCTGAGAACCATTTCTGGGAATAAATTGTTCCTAATATCCAACATGAACCTCACTTGGCACAGCTTGAATCTGTTTTCACTTGTTGCAAATGAGAAGAAACAAAAGACCCTCACCTCACTCCAATCTCTACTACTTCCCTAGAGAGCACTTCTACTTCCTCTATCTCACTCATGCTATTGAGAGACACATGCAGGAGTCCAAATTTGATACTCTCCAAACTTACATCACGGGAGGTGGTCAGGTTCTTGCTGCCTTCCTCTCCCAGGAAGGATTTCATGCTGTGCATGATGTTATCTTTGCGCTGCTGCCGGAACCTTTTCTCCTCATCGCACAGAGCCATGCTGAACCGCAGGTCAGTGGAGGAGCTGAGGCAAAAGAGATAGAAGTTAGCAAAAGGCAGAACTCGTGGATCCAGGCTGAGTGAGGAGTGGCTCAAGAGCAGTCTGGAAGACAAGGACATTGGAGTGTCAGTTGATCACGAATTCACTATGAGCCAGCAATGTTCTCTGTGTGCTGGGCTGCATCCAAAGCAGTGAGAGCAGCAGGATGGAGATTCTGCCCCTCTGCTCTGGGGAGACCTCTTCTGGAGCACTGTGTCCAGCTCTGGTGCCCCCAACACAAGAAGGACACGAAGCTGCAGGAGCAGGTCCAAAGGAAGCCACAAAGATGTCCAGAAGGCTGAAGCACCTCCCCTATCGGGACAGGCTGAAAGAGTTGGGGTTGGTGAGTCTGGAAAAGAGAACGCTCCAGGGAGACCTTAGAGCAGCCTTCCAGTACCTAAAGGGGGCTACAGGAGAGCTGGGAAGAAACTTTTTACAAGGACTTGGAGTGACAGGACAAGGAGTCATGGATTGAAGCTGGAGGAGGCCAGCTTTTGACTGGAGATTAGGAAAGAAATTCTTCCCAGTGAGGAAGATGTTCCAGTTCCTACATCATCCTAATAGCCTCTGTTGGACTCTCTGTTACAGATCCCTGTCCCTCTTGAACTGGGGAGCCCAGAACTGGACACAATACTCCCACTGTGGCTTCACTGGGGCAGAGTAGAAGGGGAGAAGAACCTTCCTCAACTTGTTTGCCACACTCTTCTTAATGGACCCCATGAGACCATTTGCCTTCTTGGCCACAAGGGCACATTGCTGTGCCATGGATAACTGAGAAATATAAATAAATGAGCTATCACACATGACAGACTTGCTCCTGCAGAGGCAAATCTACAGTACAAGTGATGGTGTGTAAGCCAGGGACAGAAATACCATGTGAAATTAATCCTCCACTTCCAAGTCTTTACAGTACTTGATATTTCTCTGTTAAGCCAGGGGATTTTTGCACTCTACCTGATGTAGTTTTACAAGAGTCTAACAGAGTAAAAAATAGGAAATACTTTTTCTGGTAAATGTATTTCCCACCTTTTTCTTTTAATATGAGGTACTTACCATACTTCAAGAGACATTTCCAGAGTCATTTCTGTCACCTAAACAAGAAATATTGAAACTATTGTTACAGTACTTAGAGAGGGGATAAAGCCACAAACACACCTGGAACACAAACTTATGATTAATCAGAACTGTTCTTTAAATCACCGTTTTACAGAGGAGGACACCTCTGGGAGAACACATGAATTGAGTTCTCTTCTATGGAACTTAACTTTAGAAGCACACAGTGTGATTCCAAATTACAACACTAGCACTGAATACAGGAAAAAAATGCTGCCAGGTCCTGACTTCCATTCACCAGATCCCATCTCTTGGTTTTCTTCCACTGACGATCACCTTTTGAAGGTGCTGCTCACCCTTGGCCTGAAAGGATCTAATTTTCATCACACTCTTTTGATCCTTTATTTCTCCTGCCAGCCACAGTCTATCTGAGACTTGCTTTGCAGTTCACTGGGTAAGCTTCATACTCAACTTGAGCCTCAAACAAAGACTTCTGAGGGGATGCAGCCCAGGACACAGATTCAAAGATCCACAGACTGCACTGGGCTGGAAGGGATGCTCAAAATTCATCTTGTCCAGCCACCCTGCATTCCACAGGGACACCTCTGCCACGTTCAAAGCTGCACCAACAAAGCCAAAGCCAGGACCACTGCAACTTACATCATTGAAAGTTAAGTGGACCTCCTTCTTCTCTCCCAGTTTCAGAGAAGATATAGGAAAAGTGGATGTGCCAAGAGTCTCATCCATGACGTAGTTGGCATCCATCAAAGTAACCTAGAAAAGATAACTCAGGCACTCAATTCCACTTCAATAAATCCCTTTTCTATTCCATCCATCCTATGCCTAAAGGGAAAAAAAAAACCATATATGGAAAAGGAACAGGCCTAACCCATCCCAGTCAATGACCAATGCCAACAGACATGTTATTTTGCCACAGAGTAAGCTCATGGAAAGGGTAGGTGGCACTTTCAAGGCATTCAATTGCACGGTAACAAAAGCATCATGTCCAAGGGGCTTTTCGTGCAAGCACCTTTCTGTCAGTAGATGCCACCATCCTTCTAAGCAGATGTAAGAGCTTCAAATTACACACATAAAATGTGCAATACTTCAGACTGTCCCCTCTACTCTGCCCTACAGAGGACACATCTGAAATCCTGGGTCCAGTTCAGTTGAAACTTGAGGCCATTTCCTCTTGTCCTATCACTTGCTACTAGGGAGAAGAGAGCAATCTCCACCTGGCTCCAGACTCCTTTCAGGGAGTTGTAGAGAGCCTCCTCTTAGCCTCATTTTCTCCAAGCTAAACAACCCCAGTTTCTTCAGCTGCTCCTCACCAGATCTGTTCTCCAAACCCTTCAAAAGGCTTTTATGCCCTTCTCTGCACCTGCTACAGCCCCTCAATGTTCTTGGAGTGAGGGGCTGAAAACTCAGGTCAGTTCTCCAGGTGTGGATTCACGTTAGCTTTAGCCTCTGTCCCAGATGCTCAGTTTAGACGGAAACTCCACAAGCCTGGGTCTGGAGACTTCACTTGTTAGGGCCATTGCTGCAGGCTATTCACCCCTTGGCTCCAGGCACAGAGGAGACAGCAGAACCATGCTGCTGCTTTCTGTCTCCTAGGGAATGGGCTGTGACTTGACTTTATCCACACCTATTAAGTGTCCCTCAGTCTAGGAAGCACAGAAAACATAAATTATGAAACAAGCCAGCGTTCTTTTAACCTTCCATTGCCACAGATTCAACTCAGCCACAGGATTTACCTCCAGAACATTTTCCTGGTTTGGGTCCAAAATGAACTCGAAGGTCTCATTCCAGACAGGATTCACATCATTATTGAAATGTTTGGTTCTCTTCCTGCAGTCAGGGGCAGAGGGGATGAACAGCTCCACGTAGGGATCTGGAGTGTCAACTACAGGGCAAAAGAGATGTTCACATTAGGTTAGGCTCCAGTGTGGGTTGTGATAATCAATGAAGTTAAGGGAATTCAGAGATCAGCTCATTGTCTATGGCAGAAAATTTTTGCTATCCAAGAATTCCATAAATATAAGACAAGGAGTGATACAAGGATCTTAACGACCTCTCAAAACCAACAGGTATCACTTTTTTTTAAGAAAAGAGGAGAAAAGCCTTCAACAAACACAGTGCAACTGGGACTGATCCAAGCTTACTGACCTGGACAGTTAGAGATTTGAGTGGAGGGAACGTCATGAAGTTCAAAAGAATAACAGCTAGGACAAGGAGGAAAAAGACAACAGAAATGGGTTTGATATTTTCAAATGGAAACCAATTATCTATTCGAAGAAAAACAACAAAGCAACCAGGTGCTCAGGTGGGCAACAACATCCTGGCCTGGATCGCAATAATGTGGCCAGCAGGACCAGGGAACTCACTGTGTCTCCCTATTTACCATTAGTGAGGACACATCTCAAGTACTGGATTCAGTTGTGGGCTGCTCACTTCAAGAAGGATATTGAGGGCCTGGAGCATTTCCAGAAAAGGACAACAAAGCTGGTGAAGGGCCTGTAGAACAGGTCTGGTGAGGAGCAGCTGAGGGAACTGGGCTTGTTTAGCTTGGAGAAAAGGAGGTTGAGGGGAGACCTTCTGGCTCTCCACAACTCCCTGAAGTAACAAGTGCTAGGTCAACAGGAAACAGCCTCAAGTTGCACCAGGGGAGATTTAGGTTGGGTGTTAAAAGAAACTTATTCACTGAAAGCATAATCAGGCATTGAACAGGCTGC
>VWYK01044713.1:10207-29526 GCA_013399775.1 Semnornis frantzii | reverse complement strand
AATGGAACAAAGCTGGAAACGGATAGATTCAAACTGGATGTTTGGGAGAAGTTTTTCACCATGAGTGTGGCGAGACCCTAGAACGTGGTCACCCAGGGAGGTGGTGGAAGCCTCATCCCTGGAGGTGTTTAAGTCCAGGCTGGATGAGGCTCTGGTCAGCCTGACCTAGTGTGAGGTGTCCCTGTCCTTAGCAGTGGGTTTGGAAGTGGATGATCCTTGTGGTCCCTTCCAACCCTGACTGATTCTACTATCCTTAGCTCCAACAAGGATGCTGCTACAAGCCCCATTCAGAACAACTTTTAAAAACCCTTTTGTCTTCTTACTGGCAGTGTCAGAAAGCTGGAGAATTCATCTTTTAAGATGCCTGATATATCATCTCATCCACAGTATCCCAATGAAACCTCACAAAATAGCATCCTTTATGGCGAGGGTAGTATGTTGCAACACGGCTGGCATTGCAACAGCCAGCTAGTATCATCTCTTAGGAATTTATTATGAGTGTGCTTTGTGCTGCAGTAATTTTTTTTTTTTTTATGTCAGGTTGTTAATCACAGCAACTAGGATGTGTTGAATGCACGTTTGGGTATGGAAGGCTGATTCCACTCTGACTTTTGCCACTCATAAGGAGGGAATATGAGTACCGTCATCCAGCACCACCAGCAGCAAAGCTGTAGTGTATGCAAAGGGCTGCAGGAGATAGAATCATAGAATTGTAGACTCATAGAATCATAGAATGGTAAGGATGGAAGGGACATCAAAGATCATCTAGTTCCACCCCCTGCCATAGGCAGGAACACCTCCCACTAGCACAGCTCACTCAAGGCCTCCTCCAACCTGGTCTTGAACACCTCCAGGGAGGGAGCAGCCACAACCTCCCTGGGCAACCTGTTCCAGTGCCTCACTACCCTCACTGCAAACAACTTCCTCCTAATATCCAGTCTAAATCTCCCCTCTGCCAGTTTAAACCCATTGCCCCTTGTCCTGTCATTGCAAGACCTTGTCAATAATCCCTCCTCAGCCTTCCTGTAGGCCCCTTTCAGATACTGGAAGGCTACTCTAAGGTCTTCTCGAAGCCTTCTCTTCTCCAGGCTGCAGAGCCCCAACTCTCTCAGCCTGTCCTCATAGGAGAGCTGCTGCAGCCCTCTGATCATCTTCATGGCCCTCCTCTGGACCCACTCCAACAGTTCAATGTCCTTCAGTAAGATAAGATAGCCAACATTTCCAACAAAGCCTTTTCCAGTCAGGAGGTGACATAAAAGCCTCACAATTATCTTTAGGAAAAGACATGCATGGCCCCCATGGTGTACTTTTTAATGCCCAGCCTATGTTTCATTCTGATCCATCTTTCCATCTGTCTGCTCACTTTAATAGCTCTGTCGTGGGTTTTATACTATGTTTCTCACTGTTTTATTTTAATGATCCTTTGACTGAGTCAGGCTGGAGGAATCCCATAAACTTTAGTGACACTGCGGGTGATGTAGATGGGCACAAATCAGCCTGCAGCCTTGTCTGCAATTCTTCCTGGGGCTCCCAGGGGAAGGCAAACTGCTTCAAGACTTGACCTACAAAAATTTGGTGGTGGCTTGAGCTGAATCCTACCAAAGCAGGCATCAAGGAAACACCACAGATAGGTAAGGAATCATCACAGATAGGTCTTCATGGTTTCAAACAGCTTTTCTAGCCTGACCAGTGTTCAGTTTTGGGCACCTCGCTACAAGAAAGGCATTGAGGTCCTGGAGCAGGTCCAGAGAAGAGCAGCAAAGCTGGTGAATGGTCTGGCAAGCAGTAGTTGGGGAATCAGGGGTTGTTTATGCTAGAGAAGAGGAGGTTGAAGGGAGACCTCACTGTCCTCTCTAATTTCCTGAAAGCAGGTTGTGATGAGGTGGGGGTTGGTCTCTTCTCCCTTGTATCAGGTGATAGAACAAGAGCAAACGGCCTCAAGCTGCACCAGGGGAGGTTGGGGTTGGATATTAGGAATGATTTCTTTACTAAAAGAATGATCAGGCTTTGGAACAGGCTGGCCAGGGAGGTGGTGAAGCAACATCCCTGGAGGTGTTAAAAACAAATGGTGCTTTGGGGCATGGTTTAATGGCCATGGTGGTGTTAGATTGACTGTTTGACTTGATGATCTTAGAGATATTTTCCAACTGAATCAATTAAATGATTCTCACTTGAAATGCATAAACCACCTCTGCCAGGTGCCAGTGCCAGTGCCAGGAGGAGTGTGCACCAGGCCCTGCAGTAGAAACTCCAGGAGACAGGAGAGGAAGGACAGCCAGTTCAAACATGTTTTCAATCAGCCTGACTATTCAGTCGGGGACATGCATGTTACATAAATGGACTGAGCCATCCCAGAAATGAAAACACTTTCAAGCAAGGGAGTGAAGGAAAGAAAAACAGTTTCACCTGCTGCTCCCTCTAAGCAAAAGCTGCTGACAGAGCAACGTGTGGCACATCGGAAAAGGCAGGTGAAAGCAGAGCTGGGTGATGTGTGGCAGGTTTATTCAGGATGTTCCCAGCCAGCCATAGTGTTGCATCAGCTCTCCCAGAATTAACATTCATCTCCAGATGTGCATGGGCTGTGCTCCTTAGAGCCAGCACTGTGTCAGGAGCATCAGCTGTAGTGCCCAGTATAGCTTAATTTCACAGACTTATCTATTGGTTATTACAAGCTGCTCTGCAACATCTGTTTCTATTTTTTACCCCAAATAATTAGGGATAGCTGAGAAGTGAGGAGTGTGGAGCCTCAGGAATTCATGCTGAAATGCCAGGTCTTTTGCAGCCCAGGGGATATTGGACTTTATGATCCCCAGAGGTTCCTTCCAACCCCTAACATTCTGTATTTCTGTGTTTCTGTGTTTCTCTGAACCTGTGATAGGAGGCAGAGGTGACCCAGCGTGGCACACTGTAGTGGTTCCAGGAGATACGAGGAGCGTGAGTGGCAGCCCCTGTGAGAGAGCTTTTTGAGTACTTTCTGGCTGGATGTCATAGGTGAAAGGAGGAGATGCTTCACCCTTGCCCTGTGGCTGTGGTTTTTGCAAGGCTCAGCCTGGCACATTGCTTTGGGGAGTGCCATCAGACAGACTGAGATCACAGAATCATAGAATAACTGTTTCATCTGGACATACCTTTAAGATCATAGAACCATAGAATGTCTTGAGTTCAAAGAGACCTTAAACATCATTTATCTCCAACCCTTCTGCCATGGACAGGGCCACCTCCTACTAGAGGGCCACCTCCTACTAGATCAAGTTGCTCAAAGCCTCATCCAACCTGGTCCTAAAACAGTTAAACACCAGGGGTGAGAAGATCGTTGGGTCCTACCACTATCTAGTGGAGGATGACATCGACTTTGTGATTTCTAGTGAGTTTTCAGTGACAGATCTGTACAGACAGATCCCTGCACTTGAGGCATGTATTACTGGAAGCACAGATGCCTTCCAGGCTAAGTGTTTGGGCAGGAGTTTGTGGCAACTGTTTTTTGGCTGAGGTGCCTCAATACTGGGGAGACAGTGGTCCAGGTTTAAAGATGTGTTGGCTGGGATTTGATGCTTACTACTGGTTAAACACTTGGGAGGAAGGAGGGAGCACAACACTGGCGCTACACACCCTGATTTTGCCAGCTCCAGTAGGGCTGATGTACCTGGTTTATCCTGACACAGTTAAGATCTAAATCACACCCTATTATTTATGCATTTGTATTAGTAGTAATTTAACTTGCTTTATTCCTCCCCTACCCCCTTAAAATTCCTCAGAAAGAACAGAAAGAGAAAGATATAAGTAACACATTTTTGAATGTTCTTTCCTAGTGAATTACTTGGCCTGACATTGGAAATGAATTATTTTCCATTGTACCAGTGACCCCTGTTGTGTGTTCTATTAACACCACATGTTAAACTTTTATATTTTTAGTAAACCATGACCTTGTACATTCTCTGTCATTTCCCCCTGGCAGAAGTACAACACATGTGGTACGAAAGCTAACGGTTTTCATTTGTATACAGTACTTTTCTATCCTAGGTTTGTATGAAAGCACTCAGGTCATGGTAATCAGGGCATCCCAGGATTTCAGCAGTTACAAACAGTCACAACAAAGTGTATGTGTTTTCAGAAAACCATATTTCTGGCACCCTGCTCTCTTATGTGTTGTGCAAATCCAGATGAAAATGGGATCTTGAAAGGCTGCGTTAAATTTTTTGATCGCGCTAATCCAAACAACTGCCTCCAACACATGCACAAGCAGAAGGAAGTCCACAAAATGTCAGGTTTGTTCTAAATATCTGCAGAACAAATGTGGCTCAGAAACATGACCAAGTGTGCAGAACTCTTAAGATAAAAGATGATGTCACATAGGTTCAGTATTTTATTTCATCGAATAGTAACATTGTTCTAGACATCTATAAAATGATGGATGATTTATGAATGGAGCCCAGGGTATGGAAGAAGGAATAATTTCTTCCAGTTGCTCAAATATTTCTTTTAATTGTTTTTTTTTTTTAATATATTTTTTTCCTTTCTTTTTCCCTTTTTGTAACCTGTGTGTTTTAGGTGCACTGGTGAGCACCCTCAGCACGTACCTGCTCACACAAGGAAATGTGACTCCATGTATCAAAGGTGACCTATGTGGTCATTTGTGTTTTTTCACTGAAAACCAGCCTGTCCTGTAGGCACTTTCCAGTGATGACCTATCTCCCTTTCTGGGCTGATCCACAGGGATTTCTGAGTTGTTATTGTTTCCAATAAGAACTCCTGTTAAAAAAAAAAAAAAAAAAAAAAAAAAATAAAACAAGGAGANNNNAAAATCAAGTCAGGTTGAAGTTGTTCTCAGTTGCTTTGTTGGACTCAAGGCCAAGATATGAAGCATCACCCAGTGCAGATAAGGCCACAGGTCTCAATGAGCCAACAAACAGCAGCGGTGAGTGAAGGACATGGAACTGTTGCAGTGGGTCCAGAGAAGGGCCATGAAGATGGTCAGAGGGCTGCAGCAGCTCTGCTATGAGGACAGGCTGAGAGAGTTGGGGCTCTGCAGTCTGGAGAAGAGAAGGCTTTGAGNGTTGGAACTAGATGATCCTTGAGGTCCCTTCCAACCTTACCATTCTATGATTCTATGATTCTATGAAATAAAAGACCAAGAATGGATGATTTACCCACCCTATGAGAGTCCTTGCTCCCCTCTTACCTATTGAGTCTCCATGGTTGTTCCATGTGAGTATCTCAAATCTATGCTGGTTTTGTGTGATGGACATGAGGAGCTCAGACCTCTTCCAACCTGGCTTTTGCAATGTAACCAGCCTTGGAGACATGCTTCTCCCAGAGTGATGGAATCATGGAACATTTTGGTTTGGAAGGGACCCCCTAGAGGTCATCTATTCCAACTCCCTTCCACCAGGGACACCAGCTACAACAGGTTGTTCAGAGCCCCAAACAACCTGATCTTGAATGTTTCCAGGGGTGGGGCTTCTACCACACCTCTGGGCACACTGGGTCAGTGTTTCACCACCCACCTGTTATTTGTTTTCCTCTGTTTTCCACCCATCCCCTGTGTGTTGGTAGCACTTGGTCACTGACAGTTGGTTGGTTGCTCTTGCTCACTGACGGTTAGGGGGTTGGTTGTCCCCCTGCATCTCATATCCCAAAGACACTGTTTCAGACTTCCTAACTGGCAGCTTTGCATGACAAGATGACATAATTGTGACGTAGCACCATGTCTGCCAGGACAAACTTGCAATGTTTGGCTCAGGACCAGCCAGGCTCAGACTTTATTGATGACAAATAGCTATTGGCTCAACAACTGGGTCAGGATTCCTTTCTGTCTCTTCCTTATGCTGGACAATGATTGGAGAGTTTCTAATGTAAAAGCATATTGCCTGGCACTGAAAGTTGGGTTGAGAGACACCTTGTGTGGTAAGGCTTTTTTGATTCTTTAGAATTTGAGAGACAGGAAACTACTGAAGAGAGCCTAGTGAAGGATACTAAGATGTTGAAGGGACTAAAATGTGAGGAGGGAAGATTGAGACACCTGAAGATGTTTAGCCTGGAGAAGAGCAGCCTGAGAGGGGATCTTTGCAATGCTTAGCAATAGCTACAGGGTGGGGGGCAAGAGGATAGGGCCAGACTCTTTTCAGTGGTATCCAGTGAAAGGACAAGGGGCAATGGACAAAAACTGGAACCCAGAGGGTTCTGTATGAACAGAAAGACATTTTTCCCCCTATGTGAATGCTAGAGACCTGGAGTAGTTTATCCACAGAGGTTGTGGAGTCTCCTTCTGTGGAGAGATTTCAGGCCTGTCTGGACATTGTAATCCTGGGCAACCTGATGTAGATGACCCTGCTTTATGAGGAGGGTTGGACTAGATGGTCTCCAGAGGTTCTTTCTAACCCTTACCATGTGGGGATTGTGTGAGTTTTCCCAGAGTGGTGTTTAAAGTTCTCCCAGAACTGAAGTTAGAAAAGATCATTTACCCTAGAGAGGACCAAGTAGCTGGAGAATGAACTGTGGAGAAAAACTGTGACTGCACAGAGAAGCAATGCCTGCCTCAAGTAGAGGCATTGCCCTGTGGCCACCCCATGAAGCTGTGCTGACCAGGTTAAGAGAAGATTTTTAGCATTGAAATCATTTGTCATTCCTTTCTGTCATATCCTTTTATGCATTGAAGTTTCCCATTTCAGACACTGAAGTATGATGAGGCAGTGTAGTCATGGTTTGATCCACGGGTACCATTCCTTGTGCATGCCATGCACTCAGGATTGCCCTGTTTTGGAGGTATTTCCACTCCAAATCCTTTTCTTGGTTCATATTCTTGCTTCTGATGTGCCAAGAAAATAGGAATGTCACTCTCCTGAGTCCCTCATGAGTTCCTCCCAAGTTTCTATTATAAATACAAAATAAAATACAAGTTAATAAATTAAAGAATTTCAGCATGTCTTCTGTTTAATGACAAACAAACAAAACCACTTCCCTTTATCTTACAGGTTTGATTTATCAGAGGTGGGGGGAAATCTCCTGTCAGCAGAGATAGTGGGAAGGGTGGCAGAGAGAATGCAGCCAGGAAATGATGGAGGAATGAAGAGGAAACACAGCAGGGACAGAAAAAAAATCCCTCAACCCCTCAAAGCAAAGCAAGGAGATTACAGGGAAAAAACCCCCAAAGCAAATCAAAGGAGGAAGTGAGAGGAGGAGGAACTGTGGCTATATGCAAAATGTAGCATGCAGGGTACTCATCCTTCCAGGGTGTATATTTGTGTGTGTAGGAGGAGGCATAAAGTTTTTAATTTCCTGATACGCATTGCAGGTTGCCTGTGGTTGGAAAATTGAATTTATTATAAAACAAACAAAAAGAAAAGAAAAGAAAAGAAAAAAAAGCTGAATCATTGTCAACAACAATAACAACAACAACAACAAGAAGGCATGGACTAAAATTACAGGGAAGAAATCTAGCCTGAGGGACTAAATAAATTCTTCAGCCAGACTTGATGGCTGAGGTGTTGTCAGCTGCTGAGCTACATGGGTCCCTGTAGCAGATCCATCAAAGGTTGTTAATCAGACCTAAAGGGCTGCTCTGCTCTTGAGGGTCTCTGGGAAAATGCAGAAGGATGTGAAGATCTTTTCTCTGGGTCACTGAGCCTACAGAGATGCTCATTTATGCTTCAGCCTTTCCCAAAGCCATTTGTGCCCAACACAGATCCAGAAGTGCATCCTCTGGCTGTCTTGACCTGATCCTGGGCATCACTGGTGACAATGATGAGTGCTCCTAGTGTGGGAGCTGGAGGTCATCAGAAGGTGGTTTCACTGAGGGCTTGTAAATAGAGAACTCCTTGTCTGGAGATTTTCTTGACTCAGAGATGCAACTTTGGGCAGATTGAAGTCCATAACAATGATTAAGACCATCTTTTTAGCAAGGTCTGTTGTGATAGGACAAAGGGTGAGGGCTTTGAAGTAGAAGAGGGAGATTTAGACTAGATAAAAGGAAGAAAGTTTTTACAGGGAGGGTGGTAAAGGACTGGCCCACGTTGCTCAGAATAGTAGTAGATACCCCATCCCTGAAACTATTCTGGCTCAGGAGTGGAGCTCTGAGAATCCTTCTTTAGTTGAAGATGTCCCTGCTGACTGTGGGGAAGTGCTGACTCTGTGTTGAGAGTTCAACACAAAGCATTCTACGATTCTATGACCCATCCCCAGCACACCAGGCTGGCAAGCTGGTGGGTGCTCTTCAAGGGCAGTTCCCAGCAAGCACGCCTCGAATGACACAAATGACACTTGATGAATAACAGAACATCAAGCCTGACAGACACTGGCTGGCTTTTCCACTGGAGCTCTGCCCCTGCTATTATTTCTATACTGTTTCACTTGCTTACATGTAACCTAAAACCAGCCCAATGTCAGCAACCCAACCCAACAGCGAGCCAATTAGACTGGAGTAGACCTTACTTTCTTTCTCTCCTTCTCCCTCTCTCTCTCTTCACTTTTCCATGCAGGAATAAGACTGGCTACTGTTAGGCATTCCCAGTTGCAGCCATGCAAAGCCTGTGTGCCAGTTCAGTGGTTGAATATGGGCCCTGTTTATTTTTACAGAGTGGCAATTTTCAAGGGGTTGGAATAGTTGTTAAAATTAGCGTAAAGAATTTAAGCCACAGAAAGGTCCTTTCACCTTATTCTTCAAAAAGGCAGTTGTTTTCCAGAGCACCCGCCCCTCCCAACCCGCCTGGAAGCCTCAGGTTCCATCTGGGAATTAAAATCGCAGCCCTCAGACCTCAGAGCAGCTCTCGGGCAGGTTTTGGTGGGATCAGGCTCGTTTCCCCATGTCCAAATGGCACCTGCCAGGGGGGAGAACGTAGAAACCCATCCCATGGAAAGGCTGAGCACAGCCAGTCGACCCAAAAAGCAGTGGGAGGAAATGGCATCCCCTTGCACTGCTCAGAGGGGATGCCAAGTGGATAACAAATCTCCGCCTCGCCATCAGGAGAAGTAAACATCCCCTTCAGGACTGACGGCTTTTGACATCCCGAGGTCTGTGCAATGTCAGGATGGAGGGAGGTGATACTTTCTGACAGCTCCACATGATGGCTGCCCAGCTCCCCTTCCCATGGGTGGAAAGGAATAGGGATTCCTGAGCGATTTGCCAGCAGTAAAATGGAATTATTCATATCTGCACCGAGTCCTAGAGCCTTTCTCTCCTACTGGGAAAGCCTTGCTCTGTACCAGCCGCTTTGCAAGTCTTCGGTTTGAGTTTTTTTGAGTTGACCTGTTTGCTTTGTTTTGGAAAACGAACGGCAGATAAGCAGTCTGGAAATGCAAAGGTTTGGTTCAGTTACTCCAAAGTTGCTTATTTAAATTCCGGCCAAGGTCTCTTGAGTCAGCAAAACTCAGCGGGAGTGCTCATAAAAATAGGGTCCCTTTTGAAAGTTCGCATGCTTCCTGTTTGTGCAGACGCTGTGAGAACTGGTTTTCCCATGGCATGGCTGTGCTGGAACCAGGAAATAGACGGGAATTTGGAAACGAGAAATCATTGGTGGAATGAAAATTAAAAAAAAAAAGAGAAGATAATTGCATTTTTTCCCCTTTCTAGATGAAAGAAACTTCTTTTTTTTTTGTTTTTAGTTTCTTATTTTGTTACTCAACTACCCTTAATCAGGTTGGGTTGCTCCAACTGAGTCATCTCTGGAAATTGTCTTAATGTTTTTGAGCATCACCATCCCAATGAGGTGTATCAATTTCTCCATCAGTTTGGGCCTCATGGAGTACAGATCCTTCTGCTGTGAGAGAAGATGCAACCCATTGCTGCCTGAAAGTGCTACATCGGTGGATGCCTGCTCCACAGCAAGCACTGGGAACATGCTTGCAGAGAATGAGCTTCACCTACACTCACTCATCTGTGGACACCACCTAGGGTGGCTCATCTTGCACATAACCAGCATATAGAATCATAGAATCATAAAGGCTGGAAAAGACCTCTAAGATCACCAAGTCCAGCCTTCAACTCAATACTACCATGCCCACTAAACATGTCCCATACTGCCATGTCTATATGATTTTTGAATACCTGCAGAGATGATGACCCCACCAACTCCCTCAGCAGCCTGTTCCAATGTCTGGTCACTATTTCAGCAAAGAAATTTTTCCTAATATCCAACCTAAACCTCTCCTGATGCAATTTGAGGCCATTTCCTCTTGTTCTATCACTAGTTATTTGGCAAAAGAGACCAAACTCCACCTCACTACAATCTCTTGCAAAGAGCTTGTGGATATGTATCCATACATACCCTTTTAATAAAGGCTGCAGAAGAAGAAGTTGACTTGTGCTGGCCTTCATCTAACTAGTCTTGAAGCAAACAGGAGATTTGTCCACTTGACACTTTTAAAAATGCATTTAAATGTTTGTTTGGGTTACCGGTTTTGGGTTTTTTTTTTTGGTTTTGTTTTGTTTTTTTTTGTGTTCTTTTGGGTTTGGTTGGTTGGTTGGTTGTTTTTTTTTCCCCTGAGGTCTATAACAATCTGGCAAAATGATGGGAAAAACTAAAGCTCCTTGCAAGCTTGTTAGCAAGTGGGTTGGCTTTACATTCAGAGGGGTGGTTCTGATGTAGAATCCAAAGTAACTGCACTCAGCCCAGCTGAGTTCCTCCAGATCTACTCCAGTGTAATTGACATCATCTGGCTATTTCTCCTCCTTTGTCATGTATATCTAGACAATTAGCTAGCAAATCCGAATCAAGATGTAAACCTCAGAGCACTCACACTCTTAGGAGAGAAATATGTATGAGTATTTTCGTGGAGTTTTCTTGTTTTCATTTCATGGCCACATTCAAATTTATGCTTGTTGGGCTACCCACTAAGGTCTGAGAATGAGTAGTTTGATCGACTTTAAATTTATAAGATGAAAAGCATTTATGTTTTGGCAAGATGACCTTGGGTGAATTATTAGCTGCTGCTGTTGTTTAGACCACAGATAAAGAAAATATGTCCAGTTTAAAGCCCCAAGGCCTCTGAACATGTTGGTTGTTGTGTGTTTGTTTTGTTTTGTTTTGTTTTCCTGAATATTTCTTCTTCTTGGATAGTTTCTATAAATTATGTAACTGAGTCAGTTCACAAAGTATGGGTTTGGGGTTTTTTTTTTTTGTGTTTGATTTTATTTTGTTTTTTGTTTTCCTTTCTGAGAAGGAATCCCCCCAAAGGGCTGCCACTAAGCAGTAGGAATATCCAAATTGTGACTTTCCTGATGTGAAGTCTGTGCAGGGCTTTGATTTTATGAGAGCCATGGGGACTGTGAAGGTGTTGTATGTTTAGTCACTTGGCAGAGAGGGAAAGCCCCTTGACAGAGGGGGGGCTTGGCACCATCCAGATGATGCTGAGCCCCTTCCTGCCTCCAATTTGCAGAGAGGGAAAGCCCCTTGACAGAGGGGGGGCTTGGCACCATCCAGATGATGCTGAGCCCCTTCCTGCCTCCAATTTAAAGGTCCTGGCTGAGAAAGGGCATTTGCCTTGAACACCATGAGATATTTCCACGTGAGAAACGTCCTACAGTAACATAGTTTTTCCTACCACCACCTTTCCATGCACACAGGAAGATAAAACATTCTAAAGATTTTTTAAGGAAGGTGTTAGGAACCAGAATAAAACCTAACCTAGGTCTTCAATTTTTTTTTGAGGCTTAGAAAACAGCATGTTTTGTTATATAGAACATATTTAATCTCATGGCACGTAGCTTTTGCTGAAGTGTGACTGCCAAGGGGATGAGACATCACAAATGTTGCTGTGGTTTCACTGGAACCATCGATTTTCACAGTAAAAGTGTTACCCGTGGCTCTTGATTCATCTTGAACCCCTGTTCGTACATTGATCTTTTGCCCTCACATATGGGAGGATTCATTTATCTCCCCAAAGGTCTTGCAGGGTACAGAGCACCAGAGGTTCCTCCCTCTGGGAAACCATAAGGGATGGGATGGTGATGGATGCCCACCATGTCAGAGCTATTAAAGTGTCTGATGATGCACAATGGCACTTGGAAACAAATTGACTGATGCTGAAGGAAGCTGGCACAGAGCCACTTCGGTTGCTTTCTGAGCCTTCCTTAGAAACCCTCTGCTCAGTTTAGAGGCCAGGTTTTGTTGTTTCAGTCCTCAGATCCACCTCCCCTCTGGGCTAAGAAGAAATGGTCAAATTTATTTGGTAGATCTCTTTCTTGGACATCCCAATCCAACCTGACCCTGAGGCACTGGGTTGCCCATACATCCATTGCCCCATACCTGGGACACCTGCAGGGTAGATGCAGAGCTGAAATTATTCACAATGAGTGCTCTTCTGGAGCAACAGCTGGTGGCCAGATGTTGTGTCCCACTGTACTTAAAACGCTCTAGGGACAACTTAAACCAATGCCACATGCATTTCTAGGACTTCCCTCAATACTTCATGTGAGCTCTACTCTTCTTTGCCTTTCTCATCTCCCTGTAGCCTGGCTTGACCTGACCTCAGTGGCTCATCCAGGCAGCAGTGAGCTCGATTTGGCTCATGTAGCTCTGACAACAGACAAAAAATTTCTGTCCCTTCAACAGCAAATTCAATCTCAGTGAGTTGCAGCCACTGCATTTGCCTGTGCATGAGGGTTTGTGGGGCTGCTCCCTTGCTTGACTCAAGCATTCAACATGAACAAAATATTTTTGAGCCCTGTAATCCCATTGGCACTGACATTTGTCCCACTGCTTCCAGCAAAACACCCCATTTTCAGCTTGATTTGAAGTCCACTAAAGCCTGTGGAAAATATTCCATCTAGGGACTCTCTGGGATTAGAAATCTCAAAAATGGGAATGAACTTTTCAAGTCTGTCTGCTGCATAAGGATTCAATTCTGCTCCCATTTGAATCCCATGGGGAGTTGGATTAGAGGGATATAATCAGAGAGCACCGAGTCCTTAAGTATTCAGTTGTTTCACAGCAGTGCCTCAGTGAACACTAGCAGAGTCCAGAAAAATAAAGCTCCCACTAGATAAATAAACAGATCTGCTGCATATGAAGTTGTTTTTCCTCTCCACCCACTGGCTGTGGCGCTCTGCGGGCATCACACTCCATGAAAGCTACAGAGATCTGGATCATAGAGTCATAGAATGGTAAGGTTGGAAGGGACCTCAAGGATCACCTAGTTCCAACTCCCTGCCATAGGCAGGGACACTTCCCACTAGCACAGGTCACTCAAGGCCTTGTCCAACCTGGCCTTGAACGCCTCCAGGGAGGGAGCAGCCACAACCTCCCTGGGCAACATGTGCCAGTGTCTCACCACCCTCACTGCAAACAACTTCCTCCTAACATCCAGTCTAAATCTCCCCTCTGCCAGTTTAAACCCATTGCCCCTTGTCCTGTCATTACAAGACCTTGTCAATAGTCCCTCCCCAGCCTTCCTGTAGGCCCCTTTCAGATACTGGAAGGCTACTCTAAGGTCTCCTGGAAGCCTTCTCTTCTCCAGACTGCAGAGCCCCAACTCTCTCAGCCTGTCCTCATAGCAGAGCTGCTGCAGCCCTCTGAGCATCTTCATGGCCTCCTCTGGACCCACTCCAACAGTTCCATGTCCTTCCTGTGCTGGGGGCTCCAGAAATGCACACAGGACTCCAGATGAAGAACTGAAGAAAGTTTGGAGAACTTAACCTTCACAGGAGATCTGAGCTTAGGATGACCCATTCCGGGGCAATAGTTTCCAACCTGTCTGTCCAGTAGGCCTGCAGTACTTTTGTGAATCTAACCCCATCAAAATCCTCATTTTTCTCACTGACCTTACAAAGGAAACCTTAGGTACAGTCCAGATGGTCTCGAGATTTTGGATCAAGTTTTAAAGAAAGAGGAGAAGGTAGATGTGGAGCTGCTACTGCAAAGAATGCTGAGTAAGAAGGAACAAATGTAAATGGCTCTTTGGCAGACATTTTTCTTCTGTAACTCTAGTCCAGTGCTGAAAACCTTATTGTGGTGAGCTTGACTGGACAGCTGGTCTACCAACTCCTTTATCTTGGCTGCCAGCAACTAAAGTCCAAAGGCTGGGTAGAAAGAAAACCTATCTCATTGACCACGAGTATGCCTCAGTCTGAGGTATTGGGGGGATAGCAGAAACATCACTGAAGCCCTCTCTCATCTTCCTAAATGCTTTCCAATTCAGCCGCCGTCAAGCAAAATTTCTATGGTTTAGTGATATCTACCCTTTCCAGTGGCAGAAAAAGAGAGAAACCTCCTCATTTTCACTTCTAATTGCCTACCTCAACTATCTGGCTTCTGTTGGAGCACATTTCATAGCATAAACTTGTGGGTGAGAGACGGACCCACCACCAGAGGCCTGCAAATAGTTGGAGGGAGTGAATGTACAGTAGTTAGCCATGTTGGTTTGATAAAAGTCACTAATGCAGGGGTGGGTTTTGCCTTCCCAAACCACACGACATACCAGTTTTGGTGACACGTGTTTCAAATAAAATTGGCTTCATTTTATTCCTAGAAGTTAGGAGAGGTGGGATCCAGCAGTCTCCAGCTCTGCTGTAAAGTTCATATGGCAAAGCCCTCATTAGGACAAGAAGTTATAAATTCTGTAGCCTCTAGATGCTGTTCCTTGAGGAGATTTCCTATGTTTGGAGTTTAGAATAATATTGCCTCTTCAAAACTAAGGTTTTTTAGATGATTGTTTTGCCCCTGTTCTTTGAGAACTGTTCTGGACCCCCAAAGGAGAAGGACTGTCCATGTCCTTACCTCCATCTCCAAAGCCCTGAGTAATCTATCCACTCCATCCCAGGCAAACCAGTACAGACATCCTTGCCTCCATCTCCAAAGCCCTGAGTAATCTATCCACTCTATCCCAGGCAAACCAGTACAGATATCCTTACCTCCATCTCCAAAGCCCTGAGTAATCTATCCACTCTATCCCAGGCAAACCAGTACAGATATCCTTACCTCCATCTCCAAAGCCCTGAGTAATCTATCCACTCTATCCCAGGCAAACCAGTACAGATGTCCTGACCTCCACCCCCAAAGTCCTGAGTAATCTATCCACTCTATCCCAGGTAAACCAGTACAGATAGTGAAATTAGTATCAATTTTCTTGGAAGATGCATTAGTTGAATCATTAAAGGTGTTGTTTCCTCACTAAAATGGGGATAGATGTGCACAGGGACCTTTGTCATGTATTAGAAATGCTTTGGGTTCTGGTGGTGGTCCTGGCTTGCTGCAGATGAATGCTCTCATCTGCCTGATCTACGAGCAATGGATTGTTAATCACAGAATCACTTTGGTTAGTTAACCAGCAATGCCAGGTAGGTCACCATGAGACCATGTCACTCAACACCACATCTCCACAGCTTTTCAATCCCTCTGGGGACAGAGAATCCAAAACTATCCTGGGGAGCCTGTTCCAGTGATTGAAAAAAATTTGGTGAGGTCATTGGCCAAAATGATCCTATAAAGCCTTTTTATTTAGGAATGCAAACATCTGTTACAACTGGATTCCAAAACCAGGAGATCATCTGCTATATTGCCTAAGCCAGTGGTATAAACTGTAAAACTGTCTGGACTACATAGTGAGAATCACCTTAATATCACACAATCAACTAAGAGCACCAACTGGATGTAATTCAATTTGATCTACTTTAGATTGACATCTGAACTTCTGTTGCTTCAGATTATTTTCTATTCCTTTCCTGTTCATCTGCCTCCTTTCTGAAGGTGTCAACAGGGATCTACCAAAGGTAAGGGACATTTCTTTTTTTCTCCTTGAATGGAATTTTAAGCAGCAGGACTAGAAAAGCAAGAGCTATAACCGAAAATTTCGACAACACAAGACCCAGGTAGCTATTTGTTGACTAAAGCAGCAAATTTCAAGCATTAAAAANAGAAAAAGAAAAAGAAAAAGAAAAAGAAAAAGAAAAAGAAAAAGAAAAAGAAAAAGAAAAAGAAAAAGAAAAAGAAAAAGAAAAAGAAAAAGAAAAAGAAAAAGAAAAAGAAAAAGAAAAAGAAAAAGAAAAAGAAAAAGAAAAAGAAAAAGAAAAAGAAAAAGAAAAAGAAAAAGAAAAAGAAAAAGAAAAAGAAAAAGAAAAAGAAAAAGAAAAAGAAAAAGAAAAAGAAAAAGAAAAGAAAGAAGAAACAGGGCAGGTCACTGTAATGACTTGAAGTGTGGAGATGCTGCCAGCGAGTGTAAGATTCTTTATATGTGCTGCCATCAGGTGTTTGGTTCTTCATGTCAGAAACAAGCTCCTAAGCTTTTCCTTGTGAATAAGGAAGGTTGAGGAGACAACACTCATCCTACAAGCAGTTCTCAGAGCTCTGATCATAATTCTACACCCCAATAATCCCATCCCTGCCACATCTTCACAAAAGGGTGACACAGGAAGCAAGATTTTCCCATCTTCTAAACTATGAAATCCTTTTATGGGGGAATTTTTTTACACTGAGCAGAACTGCACGAGTGAGTTAACTTTGTTGCAATCCAAGGGAAACCTACAGAAGGGAAACCTCAGTGTGATTAGCTGGAGGAATTGAAAATGCTGCTGAATAACTGTTATTATTTCCAAGGTGCTGACAGAAGTAACCGTCTCTCCCCATTTTCTCTTTTCCTAAATGCTGTGGGAGCAATCCATGAACTTTTTTCCTCCAGCGGTGAAATTCCCACTGGAGGCTTGTGAGGTATGAAAGGTTTCACCTCCCCGTTTTCACGAGGGAGCAAATGGCAGTAGTTAAAAAACAAACAACAACAACAAAAAGGCAGAAAAAGAGAGGGGAAAAAAAAAAGGGCAACCTTTTCAGCCTCTGTTTTCTTTAAAGACAGTTATATGGGATCTGTTTTTCTTCTTATCTTTCCCTCCCCACTTTTCGAAGCTGGGGTTAAGTTCAGAGAGAGGAATTTGGGACTTCAGGGTGTAGGTGACCACAGCCGACCCGGACCCGGGGAGGGGCTGTGTGAGCTGTGGTTGCTGCCCAGCTGGTTAGCGTTACCAGTGGCCACCACGGTGAGGAAGGCGTAGACAAAGTCACCATTCTGTTAAGTGGTTGCACTTTATAAAGCGCACCCGAAAGTGGGAGCAGAAGGTGAGCTGACTGCAAGGTCAGCAGTTTTGGGCTCCCACCAGGAGCTGGCCGGGAGAAGGAAGGCGTTATCAATAAACTCCCACATCCACAAGGAGCTGCATGCAAAAACCTCAGCACACTTTCAGCTGGCCACACTGGAACATTCATTCTTAAAAGGAACTTAAGGAGGCAAAGCTTCATTTCCTGAGATTTGAGGAACTTTATTAAATTCTCCCCCCCCCCCCCCCCCCCCCCCCTTTTTTTCCCAGGTGTTTCTTTTTTTNCCCCCTTTTTACTGCATTAAGTGTTGGCAGAGGCTTCTGAGCAGGAGGAGCAGCCATAGTGTGAAAGGGCTTTTTAAACCTGAATCCAAACAATCGTTTACCTAATAAAGGAAAACACAAGGGGAGGAAATTTTCTGGCCATTAAAGCCTCACTGTTATCTAATATGTACAGAGAAAAGGACTTTCTCTTTACCTATTGCACAATAACAAAGGAGTTTGCTCTTTCAGAAACACCATGGATCACACGTGGGAATGGCCAATGACCCCTAGAAAGTGGTTTGGAACAACTTCTGATCACCATGTCCAAAACTCTGGTTGCCAAATGGCATGGAAATTAATCTGTGGCCAACAGAAATGCCTTTGGATAAATAGTAACATTTAGCAGGAGAAAAAAAATTTGCAGCTTTGAAGAGCTGAATTTGAATGATGCCATGAACTTCTGTTCATCCCAGCAAGGAAAAATGGGGGGAGTTATTTTCAAATTTTTTATTTTTGTTAATTATTTGTCAATTTATTGTTATTTTTTTTTTTAATTGGTAGTTTTCACGTGTCAGAGGAGGACAGAGGTTCTTTGAGGTTAAAGCCATAGAAGCATGCAGAAACCATATCATTGATATTCTTGGCCCGGAGTGTGGGACCATGTGAGTACCTGGCAGACCATTACGGGCAGAAAGGCACCATGACTCTTTTCAGCTGTGGCAGAGTGTGTCCACCATGGACATGTGTATCTCAGTCATGACAAACTCCATCTGTTGCAGCACAGGCCGTGGTGGGATGATATTACCTACATGCACACAAACCACAGCTCTTACTGTGATGCTCTTGTTACAGTGTGAGCATATAACTAATATTCATCCTTGAGAGCTCTGAAAATCCCTTTCCCTCCAGGGTATGTGCAAGAATCTTCTTCAAAGGGTTATTTAGGCAGTGGTTCCACTCTTTATATTTCAGGACTGCTGATGCTGAGTGCAAACTGCAGAACATCATGCTTTGGTTTATGTCCTGCTCCAACCACTGAATCATGAAGCTTTTCACAACATTACCTGTTTCTAAAGGTATTTTCTTACTGGATTGATGGTAAGAAGTACAAGAACACTCTGGTACATCATGCTTTGGTTTATGTCCTCCTCCAGCCACTGGGTCATGAAGCTTTTCACTCCATTACCTGTTTCTGAGGATATTTTCCTACTGGATTGATGGGAAGAAGTACAAAAACACCCTGGTCATTAAAAGATAATTTGAAAGACTTAACCTTGGGCTTGTTTTTCCTCAGATACTATTCTGTTGTCTGTAAGGACAGTCTGCTGTAGGTACCCCTGCTTATTCCTAGGAAGAATGGCATGCATCAGGGTCAGAGGGTTTTAGGCAGAGGGGAAACTCTTCACTCACATCAACCTCCTCCTTCCCGCAGCAATGAGTGGCTTTATCCTCACCCAGCTTTTCTTCCCTCCGATTTCAACCACAGCTGAAGGACCATCCACCTGCCAAAAGGCAGTTTTTACACTGTCAGCAGGTAGTTTGGCATCTGTTTCTTTAAAACAAATTAATTGTTTTGAAAGTTTGTGGCTACTTTTGCTTGCCTAGGCTTAGCTATGTGTCACAGGAATTAATAGCACTGCAAGTCCCCTCTGGCTATATCTGCTCCTCCGAATCACTCTCCATGCACTTTCATCCACAGCTTGAGCTGGAGGAAGGGAGTGAGCATATGTGTATCATTAGCTGTTTCCCCCCTTATGAAAGTAATAAGGTTTTCTTAGCATTGTGAAATGCTTTTCTCTAAGGCTGGTACATAAAGCTTTGATTATCCCTCAGTGCATTTCACTCCATCAAATATGAAAACCATAGATTTCCTAGGCTTTAACTTGCAGGCGATTCAGAACACTTAACAAAACATTTTCTGTAATGAAAAAACATGCAGGCTAATAGCTAGAGGAGGGAGTTGGAATCAGGTCCTTGGGATTTTGTTTCCATTTCTGCCACTGACTTAGCTTTGGGTGAGTTATTCAGGCTTTTTTTTTTT
>VWYK01044709.1:63633-77736 GCA_013399775.1 Semnornis frantzii | reverse complement strand
TCAAGGCCAGATTGGATGAAACCCTTCAGCAGCCTGGGGCTGGTAGGAGGTGTCCCTGCCCATGGCAGGGGGTTGGAACTGGCTGATCTTGAAGGTCCTTTCCAGCCCAACCCATCCTATGAATCTGCCTGCTGCAACCTGTGTAATTTCCAGGTGGTGCTGAGACTGCTTGAGATCCTTCATTTCTACAGAAGCTGCTTTTGAACTTGTTTCCTCCTCTTCTCTCTGATTTAATCATTTATTCCTGATAACTTTGGGACTACTCCATTCACCACAAGCAGAGCCCAGTGAAGTCTCTGAAGTCATCCCCTTCTGACCTGGCCATCTTGGTTCTAATGACAGCTTACTGCAATTCAATCAAAAGTCCCTTCAGAGCAAGATGCTTGATTAATGGCCTGGGAAGCCTTGAAAGCAAAACCATTCCTGCAAGAGGAAGGTAATTAAATTTTTTAATCAGTGGACACTGATCTCAAGGTCTAGAGAAGAGAGCCAGCAGCCCACTCCCTCCCACAGATACACAGCAGAGACCCCAGAGAAAGTGCTGGAAAATGAACTTGGTGCACACCAACCTGCAGCATCTCATCCTCCTGCAGTCTGGGCCATCCCCCTGGGGCAGAGGCACTTTGTGCATTTCCCTCTCACTTCTGATGTGAGCAGATCTCTTGGTCCTGCCTTTTCACCCTGGCTTAGGCTGGAAGGGACCTCAGAGATCATGCACTTCAACCCCCCCTGCCCCCCCTGCCATGGCCAAGGACATCTTTTGACTAGACTCAGCTGCTCAAGGCCTCATCCAGCCTGGCCTTGAACACCTCCAGGGAAGAGGCAGCCACAACCTCCCTGGGTAACCTCCTCCAGAGTCTCATCACCCTCATATTGAAAACCTTTACCTCAGCTCCAGTCTAACTCTGCTCTGCCTCAGCTTCAAACCATTCCCCCTTGGCCTGTTTCTAGACACCCTCAGGAGAAGTCCCTCTGCAGCCTTCCTGCAGGATCCCTTCAGGCACTGGAAGGCAGCTCCAAGGTCCCCCTGGAACCTTCTTTTCTCCAGACTGAACACCCCCAGCTCCCTCAGCCTGTGCTCATAGCAGAGGTGCTCCAGCCCTGGGATCATCGTTGTGACCTCCTCTGGCCTCACTCCAGCAGCTCTGTGTTCTTCTCATGCTGGAGACACCAGAGCTGGAGGCAGGCTTGGAGGTGAGGGCTCAGCAGAGCAGAGTGGAGGGGCAGCAAACACACCCAGCAGGCAAAGACAGCATCAGGCTCTGGAGAGAATTCCTGAGCAGTCCCAACTCCCCTCAGTGTCTCAGAGGGCAGACCCTGGAAATGGGATAGCCAAGCTCAAACACCAAGACTGAAAAGGCTTTCCCCTAGCAGATGCAAATGGTTCTGCACTGCCTCAGCTTCTGCTGTCTTGCCCATCAGCTGGCACAGACCTGGAGATGCCAGGCAGGCAGAGTCAATCAGGACTTGTTTGCCATTACAATGAACTCCTGCATTTCATGGCCTGCATCCTAAACCTGCTTTCTAATTCCCCAAGGGAGAGGGATTTACGCTTTGAATTTTATGTCTAGTTAGTTAATGGTCCATTACTGTCAAAAGGATGAGTAGCTACAAGTTAAATCCTACAGGATTTATGATAAGGAAGAACCAAAGGCTGCAGGAGAAAACCTGCCAGACAGAGGGCACAGGAGGGTTTTAGACAGGAAAGGAACATTTCTTTGTAACATTTGTTGGGAAGAAATTCTTCACAGCAAGGCTGGGGAGACACTGGGGCAGGTTGCCCAGGGAGGTCATGGATGCCCCCTCCCTGGAGGCATCTAAGGCCAGGTTGGATGAGGCCTTGAGCAACCCAGTCTAGTTGAGAGGCATCACTGCCCACAGCAGGGAGGTTGGAGCAGATGATCTCTGAGGTCCCTTCCAGCCTGAGCCATTCTGTGAATCTGTGAAACAAGCACCCTGCTGGCTCTGCACATCTCCCTCCTGCACCCATCTGGCAAACGCCAGGCCACCCCTGTTGTGCAGAGGACCTTACCTGGGCATGGTTTGCTTCCCTACCACTAAAACTGGAGTAGCAGCACTCCAATACTGCTAGAAACTAAGAAGGCTGAAAAAGACACTGCTGCAGCTGAATTCCTCCCCCATCAAGAAGCACTGAAAGGTCTTCACTCCCTCAGCAAGGGAAAGGCTTTGGAGAATATACAGAAACCTGCCAATAGCTGCAAATGGTCTGCTCCTGACACCCTCCCCTGCGAGGCAGGGGGCTGCTGCTGTCAGAGCAGAGGCATTAAAGCAGCTACACTGAAAGGTTTGTCAATATCAGGGAGCTTTCTGTGCAGGAGTTATGCCCATAAAAACTCACTCCAGGCTGAGGCAGGGCAAGCAAGGTCCCTGTGCTTCCTCCACTAGGGAAGTGTTATTTTGGTTTTATTTTACAAACAAGGAAAGAATTTTTTCGCTGCCTGAAGCTTGGAGTTGTAAATGGTGCCAGAGAGACAGAGTGTGGCTAGATGGGGGACAGGGAAGTGATCAAAGAACATTTGCTGATGGCATTTAGCAAGAGGCTGGAAATCATTTTGTAGGTCATGGTAGCTTGAGATGGAGTCAGGCAAGCAGCACACAGCAGCTCGAGGCCTACAGTCATCAGGTCAGGTTCAAGGTCCCTCCTCAGCCTGGGCCATTCCTGCAGACATGTTAGGCCTGGAAAGAATGGAGAAGAGGTCCCAGGTGTCAGCTCCTCTCTCCCTCACCCCAAACACTGCTGCTCCTTTTAACCACCTCATCTGGTAGGCTTCTAAGAGAGCAGCATTGTATAACTTCTTCCCACCCCACCTTTCCCACTCCTCCCTTCTTCACCATGAGAGTGGTGAGAGCCTGGAAGGGGTTGCCCAGGGAGGTGGTAGAAGCTTCATCCCTGGAGGTGTTTAAGGCCAGGCTGGATGAGGCTGTGGACAGCCTGATCTGGTGTGAGATGTCCCTGGGCATGGCAGGGGGGTTGCGACTGGCGATTCCTGTGGTCCCTTTCAACTCTGCCTGATTCTATGATTCTGTGATTCTATGACTGTATGAAATCTGTGCTTAGCCACTAAAGCCCTGCCTCAGTACCTTAGACCTGCTCTCATATACACGAAACAGAGCTTTGGGACTTATGAACCCATAAAGCTCACTGTCATCCTTCCTTACCTACTTCACCAAGGGGGGAAAAAAAAAATTTTTTTTTTTTTTAAATTGGGGTTGGGGCAAGCCAAAGATCACGAAAAAAAAAACAAAAAAAAATCAAACCATATCCTGCCAACGGATTCCAGATCCCCAGCAAAGCATAAGACTTTCGTTTTTTACCAGGCGTTTGTTTTCACAGCTAAGAGCAGGCACTGCAGCACCCGGCCCAGCCTGCTCTCCACCTGCAGTTTCCCAGCCTGCAGTCCCCCAGCAAAGCCTAAGACTTTGGTTTTAACCAGGCGTTTCTTTTCACAGCTAAGAGCAGCCACTGCAGCACCCGACCCAGCCTGCTCCCCACCGAGCCTGGCCAGGCTGAGGTCCAGCAGCGCCTCGCTGCTTCCCGGCAGCTCCAGCGCAAGGCAATGCTGCCCCCTGCTGCCGCCCAGCGGAACAAGCACTCTGCCGCCGAGCGAGCGCAGGGGCTGCGAGCCAAGGGGACTGGCGCAGGCTGATGGAGTGGGTTGGGGTTGGGAGGGACTTTGGCGATCGTGGAACCTCCTGTGCTGCAGCTTCCATCCATTGCTGCTTGTCCTATCCCAGGCAGCAAGTGAGCAGAGCCTGTCTGAGCAGAGCCTGTCCCCCTCCTCCTGACCCCCAGCCCTCAGAGATTGATAAACGTTGATTAAATCCCCTCCTAGTTTTCTCCTCTCCAGACTGAGCAGCCCCAGGTCCCTCAGCCTCTCCTTCCCAGGCAGTGCTCAGTCCCCTCAGCAATCTCATAGCCCTCTGCTGGACCCTCGCCAGCAGATCCCTGTCTCTCTGAAACTGGGGAGTCCAAAACAGAAGGCAGTTCTCAAGGTGAGGTCTCACCAGGGCAGAGCAGAAGGGGAGGACAACCTCCCTGGATCCGCTGGACACACTCTTCCTAATAACACCGCAAGGGCCCATTGGCCCTCTTGGCCACCAGGGCACATTGCTGCCCCAGTCGGTTTGTCAGGCGGTAAAAGGCTGCCGGGAGCAAAGCGCAAGGACTCCACCAGGGTCTAGCTGGCAGGGCAGGTGGGGAGGCAATGAGAGCGCCAGGATCAGGATCCTGCTGGGGCAAGAGAGCTCAAAGAGAGGACAGCACCAGCGGTGTCAGGATGCAGGGGGACAGAGCCGGCTCCTGCTGACAGGTTGTGGCAGGTGTGTGGAGCAGACCTGGGCGGGGGAGGCAAGAAGTGCTTCATGTGCGGGGAACGGACTGCAAAAGTCCGGGGGCACATGAAAGAGGGCTGCTGGGGCTTGGCTTGGAGCTGAGGGGTCTGTGGGCATCACAGCAGGGGTGGCAGAAGGATCTGTCAGCGCGGCGAGGTGGACTGTGAGTGTCCCTGCGCCTGGGAGTGTGCCTGGGAGCGCCGCAGCAGGTGCGGCGGAGGGATCTGTGTGCGGCGAGAGGTCCGGTGGGAGCTCCTCGCTCCGCAGGGGCCTGCACTCGCCGCGTTCCCTCCGCCGGGGGCTCCTCACAAGGTGTTTGTGCAGGAGTTCGAACGGACAGAGGTGCTCGGCGCTGCCCGCAAGGCTGAATCCGAGCCTGAGGCCCTGCTAAATTTCGTGAGCTTCGAGGATGGCTCTGGAAGGGGTCCTGGGGCAGAGCTCGGGCTGGCAGAACGGCCGAGGGCAGGCCGCTCGGAGGGGTTTTAGCGGGAGCCCAGGTGTGTTACAGGGAGCAGGCAACTTAAAAGGGGAACTTCTTTAGTAAGTATCCGAGGTACTCTGATACATATCTTAGAACATATACTTATCTATATTGATATTTAATAAGGGAGCGTTAATGCTGGCGGCGGGGGTCTGTGAGCGTCACACCAGGGGTTAGTGTGGGGGTGCTAAGGCCCCAGGAGTCCTGGCGGGGCTGTCTCGGCACCTGCCGCTCCCTCCCTGCCCAGGGCTCCTCCGGTGGTGTCCGTGCGGGAATTCGAACGGCCGGAGATGCCTGGCTGTGGCGTGGAGGGTGGGCTGAAGCCCTGCTGAGTTTATTTGGCTTAGAGGATGGCTCTTGAAGCCGTCCTGGGGCAGGGTTCGCGCTGTTAGAGAACTGCGCAGGCACCTGAGTTTTGGCAGGATGAGGGGAAAGAGCCGAGGCGCTGGAGGGGCAGGAGGGTGAGCTTGATAGGAGATCTGAAGCAGCTTAAAAGGGGAACCTTTAAAATATCTGATATACTGTCATATATACCTTAGAACATACTTGTATTTATACTGGTTTTTTTAATAACATCGGGGTGGTGGAGGGGTCTGTGAGTGTCACAGCAGGGAGTGGTAGAGGAGAGGGGACAATGAGCTCCCTGAGGCTCACGGCGAGGGCACCTCCTCACCACTCCCCCGTGCCACAAGGGGCCGGCGGTGGCCTCTTTACTCTCCGCCCCGGGCTCCTCAGGAGATGCCGGTGCGGGAGTTAGAAGGGACAAAGGTTGTCGGTTCTGCCGGTGGCGGTGGGCTCAAACCTGGCCTGAAGCCCCGCTGAATTTGTTGGGCTTCAACCATCTCTCTTGAAAGCTTCCTGGGACAGGGCTTGGGTTGTTGAACTGGGCAGGCACCTCTGAGGGNCCTTCAGGTCCTGCAAGGCTACTCCAAGCTCTCCTGGAAGCCTTCTCCTCTCCAGGCTGCAGAGCCCCAACTCTGTCAGCCTGTCCTCACAGCAGAGCTGCTGCAGCCCTCTCAGCATCTTTGTGGACCTGCTCCAACAGTTCAGTGTCCTTTGTGAGGGAAACGATGAGGTATGTTGGAATAGAGTGAGATTGACTGGGGGGAGCTGAGGGAACTTGCAGGGAAAACTTATTTTTTATTAAAATCTGAGATAATTTCAGCCTGGAGAAGAGAAGGCTTCAAGGAGACCTTGTAGTAGCCTTACAGTATTTGAAGGGGGCCTACAGGAAGGCTGGGGAGGGACTATTGACAAGGTCTTGCAATGACATGACAAGGGGCAATGGGTGTAAACTGGCAGAGGGGAGATTGAAAGTGGCTGGGAGGAGGAAGTTGTTTGCAGTGAGGGGGGTGAGACACTGGCACAGGTTGCCCAGGGAGGTTGTTGCTGCTCCCTCCCTGGAGGCGTTCAAGGCCAGGTTGGATGAGGCCCTGAGTGACCTGTGCTAGTGGGAGGGGTCCCTGCCTATGGCAGGGGCTTGGAAGTGGATGATCCTTGAGGTACCTTCCAACTTTACCATTCTATGATTCTATATACCCTAATTTATATATATGCATATATAAAAGTATTATGTAGAACAAACATTTTGGAAGGAAGACTGAGGTGATATATGGGCAGAGAAGTGACACTTTGGAGAAAAAAATAAATCTGGGAAGAAAATGAAAACTGTGGAGAAAAAAAACTGAGTTAAATAAGAATACAGAGGTGACATTTTGAAGGGAAATCTTTGAGGTAGTCTGTATGGCATAAAAATGGAGATTTAGGAGGGAAAAGTTCAGGTGATTTAGTGGGGACAGAGCTAGCAATTTGGCAGGAAAATCTAGAGGTAAACAGGGGAAATAGGTGACATTTTAAAGGGAAGACCTGAGGTAATGTCTATGAGACACGATACTGAAGTGAAAAGCAGAGGTAATTTATAGGGAAAACAAATAAAGATTTTAGAGAGAAAAGCAGATCTTATTTAAGAGGGAGAGTGGTGACAGGGAAGGGAAGAGCTGAGGAAAGATCCAGAGGAAAAAGCTGATGTTTCTGGAGGGAAGTGGTGAGGTGATTTTGGGCAGGCAGAGATGATTTTATGCCTGAAATTACAAAGAGAATCTTAGGGCAGACAATGAAAACTGGCAATAAAAGCTAAGCTAATTCATGGAGAGAGGAATTATATTTTAAAGGGAGCATTTTGTGTTTCAGGGACAATTAAGTGTCATGGATGAAACAGCCAAGATGATGCAGAGGTAAAACACAAGAACTTAGAACAGAATTGGTGAGGGCAGCAGATGTAAAATTTGGAATAAATAATCACTACAAATTGAGATGAGTTTTAGTGAGAAATGATGAAGTCATTTCCATGACAGAAAGTACACTTGATGTGTGTTGCAGAGACAACACAGAATTAAGAGTGAAGCTCACAGTCACAATTTCTCAAGATCTAGTGGCTACTGAGACTGAACAATATCCACAGTGGCTGCTGATTTGTCCAGGGTTCCTGCCTCACAGCCTGTCTCCAGTCCCAACCGGAAGTCTGCCCTGCACCGCCTGGGTGAGATGAGCTGAAGCAGGAAGGCTTTGCAGAGCTGGGGTGGTCTGTGGGTGGGCATCTGGCCTGGTGGTGTCCTTGGGGAGCCCCCTGCGGGGCTGGAGGGATCCCTGTTTCCCTCAAGCAGGGAGGAATTGGCACTACTGAGGCCTGACTGTCTTACTTCCTTGGCAGCAGCTGGCACAGAAGGCAGAAGAGGCCTGGTGTGGAATGGTGAAGCAAGAGGCGGTGAGAAGAGGAGCAGTGTCCAGCTGAAGAACAGGACCCAAGAAAGGCACTCTGGGAAAAGGGACTTCCCTCTGACTCAAACTGGTAACACAAGATGTTTGCCAGCACCTTGAGGGTGCCCTGGCTGGCTTTGTGCTGGGTGACTTCCCTGTAAGCAGGGCTTGGTCGTTGCTTCTGTCGTCATTGGCCTTTCGCTGCTTTGCTCCCTTGGGTGCCTGGAGACTGGCAACCCTGTAAGCAGGGTGCGAGCTGGCATCTGGCCCCCGAGCCCCCCCTGTAAGCAGGGGGGGGCCTTTTCCATAGCCCTGGCAGTTTCTTGGCTGCTGGCAGCCTGGCCAGCGTGACCCCCTGTAGTCTGGGCATGTCACAGCCTTTACCCCTTGGCCAACTCTGAAAGCCTTTGGCATCCCGAGGCCCCCCTGACCTCCATGCAGACCCAGCGGGGCCAAGCCTGACACTCTGCTCTCCTGCTTTGGGGTAAGGATAGATGCCCCAGCAGTGTTTGCCCAGAGCTTGCTCCCCCTCCTGGGAAAGGGATGTGTGTGCCCCCTCCCCTTGTCTTTGTGTGCCTGAATGTGCTTGTCCTTTAGGTTCCTCTGAAAACCACTGCAGCTTAGCCTAGTCTTCCCAGGGGGAAAAGAGGGAGTGGGCAGTAATGGGAGTCTCCTTGGGGACCCTGAGCAGAGTGGGAGCTCAGCTTGCCCCTCCTTTTCCTCAGAGGACATGCTTAAGTTGTAGTGTGGGGCAAGGCAAAACACCTGTAGTTCAGTGGGTCTTGGCTTTTGTGGCAGCCTGTTCCGTTGTCAGCCTGCCAGATTAACAGCCCTATACTCAGGGTCTGTGTGATGAGCTGAGCAGCCTTTTGTCCCTCTCTGTCCTTCCCTGTCCCAGGAGCAGCCCGAGGTCTCTCTAAGCAGGGCCTAGGAGGCTGTTTTAGGCACCTAACAGGAATGAGCCTTCCCCGGCCCTTAGAGGGTCGAGGTCACTCCCTGGGCTCCCAAAGAGGTATTGCTGTGCTGCCGCCAGGAGGGCCAGCCTGGAAGTCGAGTGCAGAGCAGAGCCTTTGGCTCCATAGGTCTTTTTGGGAGCACTGAGCCGAGAGCAGCTGCCCTGTAGGTAGGGTTGTGGTGTCAGTCTGGCCCCGACCTCTTCACCATTTGTATGAGAGGAGTTGAGGTAGAAGGCATTTTCTGGTATTTTGATGTCACTGTATTCATCAGTGCAAAGTCTTGCTCTTCAGAATGTGCTCTGTGGCTTTATCTAGCACTCCATCTGTGCTGGGTAAAGCTAGATCTAGAGCTTTGACATTACTTTTGGTTTTGTTTTAATATCTCAAAAATGTGTTTGTTTGGTTTTTTTTTTCTGTTTGTTGTCCTGTAGGTGAGACTTTAATGCTGCCTTTTATTTCTCAATCCTCTGTTTGCTTGTCATATCTTCTCACTGGAGAAACCCTGTGAACCATAGCATCCAGAACAGTGGCCTCACTGTTGAAGAACAGTGTCTGTGAGTTTACTTTTTTCCTGTTACTCCATGGTGTGGGTCCTCAGTAAAACTGTTTTCCAGACTCTCTTGTGTTGTTGTTACTTTTGACACTCATTTTTTCTGTTCTTTTCAGAAGCTTGCACTCTAGGGTTTTATTCTTCTTGTCCTCTGTATCCAGTTACTGCTGTCACAAAGATGTGTGTTTGTGCTAAGTGTTTCCATGTGGAGTATGGAATGCCATGAGTTGCTTCCTAGAACAGTGAGGGTTTCCTGGTATACAGCTCTAGGTTTACTGTGGTGCCTGGAGCTACTCCAGTCTTGCCCAACTGCTACATGGACACAGGAACTGGAAATCATAAAGGTCAGAAAAGACTTTTAATATTACCAAGGCCAAACATAACCCAATTGCCGTGATCAAACCCTCTCTGATCCATTAGTGGGACTCTGGAGGAAGTTCTTGTTCCAGCTGCAGCAAATAGATGGGCAAATTCCTTTTGAAATAAGGCAGCCTGACTGCAGTGCTGCACTGGGGCTTATTTATACACATGTATTTTACACGTGCTTGTAAATGCCTGTCAAAGCCTGTAATTGTGGATTCATAGAATTGTTTGTGTTAGAAAAGGCCTCTAGGATCATCCAGTCCAACCAGCAACCCAGCACCACTAAACCATGCCCCTACATGCCATGGCCACAGGCTTCTTGAACATCTCCAGGGATGGGGACTTCACCACCTCCCTGGGCAGCCTGCTCCAATGCCTGACCACTCTTGCAGCCAAGAAATTGTTCCTCATCTCCAATCTAACCCTGCCCTAGCACAGTTTCAGGCAATTTCCTTTCATCACCTGATCCTCGGGAGAAGAGACTGACCCCATCTCACTGCAACTTTCTATCAGAGAGCTGAGTTCCCCCCTCAGCCTTGGGGTTATCTCCAGCAGAACTATTGTATTGCAAGGCAGGAGGCTCATGCTGGGTCCTCTTGTCTGCTTTGAGTGACAGCAGGATGGACAAAGGGCAAGACAAGAGCATTTTCAGATGTTTGGGGGTTGTATCACTGCTGGAAACAGTCTTCTGTGCTAATTCGAAAGTGAAGTGATTCCCTTGTGACTGCCAACTTGATGCTTGTAGTAACTACCTCAGCATATTAAAGAGCACTCTCACCTCTGCAGTTCTTTGGTAGGGGTCTGGGTATCTCCTCCACTGGGGACTTTCAATTTCTTTTATCCATGACTTTGGGCTTCTCTATCAAAGTTCAGGGATTCTGTTTCCAGTCTTGATTTGCAATCTGTCTCTTGGAGACCAGTATTTCAAATCAGATGGTTGGGCTAAGACAAGCATGGAAGGAATTTCTTCACAGTGTGTTTTTTTTCTGTGGCAGAACTGATGCACAGAGATATGAAGTGACCTACTTCCTGCCCCTGGAGGATTCTCTAGAAAAGATGGGGACAGGGGACTCAGGCTTCCTCGCTCTGCTGCAAGAGCCCAGAAAAACAAGGGTCCCCAGGCTCCTGAGCAAAGAGAAGCAGACAACAATGGGTAAAAAGCTGCTTGCCTGCAGAGCACTTAAAAACGTCTCTTTGCTCAAAACAAGTTCTCATTACAGTCTGGGAGGGGTCGCTGAGTGACTAAGCACACCACAGGGTGGTTGCACAGCCAGATGTGGCTGGAGCACTGCTGGTGCTGTTTGTGGCTTGCTGCTGAGGGAAAGGAAGCTGTGGGGAGCAGAGCTTGCTGGCTGAAGGTTCTGGGCAGACAGTGCTGCCTGCCCCTCTGCCGAAGCTCTGGGGTGTCTGGGGCAGGAGGGCTGGTTGGCTCCTAGCAGCTGCCAGAAGGTAGGGAGCAGGGGAAAACCCTTCCTCCCTCAGCTCTGCTCCACGCTCCCATTGTCCCTGCTAACAATGGGGAGATGAGCAAGTGCTGGAGCTGATGACACAAACCCAAGTGCGGGAAGCAGCTGGGTGGCAGCTCAAGGGAAGCACTGTGTGTGCTGCAGCAACAGCCCCTGCTCTTCCAGCACTGCCAGGGTGAGAGCCAGGCCTAAAGGTCTCCAGTCTCCATGTAGAACTGAGCCCTCTTCTGTTCCTAGAAGAAGCAAACCTGCCTGCCTTTAACCTACCTCTCTCTCAACTGAGGAGCCTCCTAGGTGGCCTGCAGCACAGGGGAAATGCTGCAGGCAGCTGCTTCAAGTGGCTAGCCAGAGCACACAGGCCAGCAGAAAGGAAAGGGAGAGATGTTCCTGCTGGTAGATGTCAGTACAGGGACTGGAGCTGATTCCTTACAAGCACTTCCTAGCTCTCTGTTAGATTGAGGTCTTCAGTCTCTGGGGCTTCTCTGAATGCAGGATGCAGTTATAGACCAGGTAGAGGCTACAAAGGAGGACTGCAGTTGCCCTGCGCTCTGCAGGCAAACCACTCTGGCAGAGCTGGGGCTTTGTGCTAGCCAGCAATCTCTTCTCCTAGGCTAATGAGACTGCTTGAAGCACAGCAGAGGACAGGCCAGCACTGCAGCAGGAGCTCTGCTTGTTCCTGTTTTCCTTGGCTGTGCAGGAAGGAGGGGAGCACAGTCTCCTCCACCCTTGTTCTGTGCAGTGGTGTCACAAAGCCCAGGAGCTTCATATCTGGGCCATGCTACATATAGCATCCATGGGGCCTCGTTAGACTCCCCAGGGCCATTCTGTCCCTCCAATCAAGGGCAAAGCTCTTCTGCAGCCTCCCTTTTTGTCCCTCAAAGATGGGGTGGGTAGGAAGTTTGGCTTGGTGCAGTGAGAAGCATGAATCCATCACAGCCCTCCTGGCAGCTGAAGCCTGGCAGAGTGGGGATGTGCAGCAGCAGGTGAGCCTAGAGGTGCAATCTAGGAAGCTCTGCCAGATCCAAAGCACTGATTCTCAGATGCCCTCCAGTATTCCTCCCATCTCATAACTCCCCCACCTCTAATGGCCTTGGAGAGGATGCCAGGGTCTCTTTCAGGAGTGCTGCCCCCAGGTCCTGTTGGAGGGACCTCATGTGTCACCTCCCTAGCAATTAGCAGCAGGGGAGCAAATGGTTGCTGGTAGGGACCGGCTGTTGCGTGGGCATCCTGCTGTCAATGTTTTGAGCAGGACCCAGAGTGTGCTGCTGTGAAGTGATTAACAAACAGGAGGGAGAGGAAGAGATTCTCTCTTCTTCCTGTGTTTGGGGGTAGGCTGAGGGCAGGTGAGCTGTTCCTCCTGGGCAGGATGTGCACCCACCTTTCTCCTACAAGAAGGGAATTAGCTACAGTAGAATGCCCTTGATGCAAGGCCAGGTTTTAATTGCTGCAGCAGCACCAGACACCCGAGTCACAGTTCCCCTCAGTACCTCTTCTAGCCTGCCTTGTACAGCTACTGGGCATGGTCCCTGAGCTACAGGGAGCAGTGGTGCTCCCACCACACTGCAGCAGAGCAGAAGGACTCCACATGTGCCCTGGCTTTACCTCCAGACAGGAGCTAGGGGTGGTTTGCCTGATTTTAACTCCTGGGAGGGCTGTCTGTGCTCTACCTCTGCTTGCTTGTCTGTCTGTTCTGCTGCATTGATTCATGACTGCTGGTGTCTGCACTGCTGTGCTGCACTCTGCCTGTTCGGCCACCTCCTTGTCCCTGTTTATGCTTAGCTGTCTAACACCTGCCTCTGCCTGCCCCCCTCTCTATTTGCCTGTCTGTCATTAGGTTTTGTTTTCTCTTCCCCACCCTTCTCTTTTCCTTTTACCACTATATGGAGACCTCTGCATTAGGTGTGACTAGGGAGCTGATTTTTCTCTGATTTATGGATAGCAGCCAGACTGCAACCTGCAGTGAAGGGACTATCCAGCTGGAAAGCCTCTGCAAGGAGCCTCCTGCAAATACCTAGGCAGGCTGCTTGCTGCCAGCGCTGTCCAGAAACTGCACAATCATCTGTGTCAGTTTTCCATGCCTTTAATCCCATCCTCAGCCAGCCCTCTCAGTCTATACCACTTTGGATCATCACACTGGCAACCCTGCTCCACACTCCCTGGGCATCACAGGCCTCAGCCAGCTTGGGTGCCCAGCTGTGTTTGGGGCAGCACAGCCACAGCCCACATAGTGAACCAGCAGCCAGAGCCAGGGTTTTGTAGAGTTAGCAGAAGCTGGTTGCACAACCAGCTTGCAAAACCTCAGCATTTGAATGTCACCTGGGATCAGGTTCTGCTGGAGCAGAATATGACTTTTCATATCAACTTTCACAGTGCAAGCCCTTTCTGCAGAGCCCAGCCAGGCCATCCATCCTGCCTGCCTCTGCACCTTGCTGCAGTGTCTTGGGACCCAAACTCCCAGGGACAGATGCTCTCTGATGCTGTCCACCTCCTGACATCTTCACCTTGCCCAAGAGCAGGTAAGAGATCTTTTGCCAGGTTGCTCTCTGAGTCCAAAGACATTTTACCTGTGCAGAAGCAACTCTGCTTAGCCTCTTCCCAACAATGTGGAGACAAGAGTCTGTGGGGAGCAAGCCTTTGTTTGTATCCTCCCTGACATTAGCCCTGGGCCTAAAACTTCAGGCTCGCCATCAGTAGCAGCACAGAGAGAGCTTCAGCTGTGTTCCCTGCCTTCCCTGCCCCCCTTTCTTGCATGCAGTGCACCTGTGTTGCACAGGTCTTTGGTGGCTTGGTGCAGGCTGATGTCCTTGGGCCGCTGGGCTTTATTTGTTTGACAAGGGCTACATCCCCCTCTCAGCAGAGCCCAGGCCAAGCTCCTCTTTCCACTTCCCACGCACTCCCTTCTCCAGGAAGCTGCTCCCACGGTGCTGGGGAGGATGAGGGCTGCCAGCGGTTCTGCGGAACGCTGTGCTCCCATGGCACTGGGAGATGTCTGTGGGAAAGGGGGGTCGGGCTGGGGTAGGGACAGGAACGGGACACCTCCACCCCTGCCCCGTGCATGTCGTTATCTTGCCCGAGCTAAGGGGCTGCCCCGGCGGTACCCCCGTTGGCCCCCACCCGGGAGCTCGCAGCCCGCCCGGCGCCCCGGCCGTGGCGCAAGCCCCCCGGGTTGGGGGCGGG
>VWYK01044709.1:48432-63607 GCA_013399775.1 Semnornis frantzii | reverse complement strand
GCACCGCCCCCAGCCCCGCCGGGCACAGCGCCGGGCACAGCGCCGGGCAGCACCGGACAGCGCCGGGCAGGTAGGCACGGCCCCGAGCCACCCGCACGGCCCCACGCCGCACTCCGCTCGTGGGAACTGGGTGGCCCCGGGACGGGGTGGGGGAATGCGGGGAGCGCCTGCGGGAAGGGACCTCGCTGGGCAGGGGAAGCGGCGCTTGTCGCGGGGAGGGTCCGCAGCCCCCCGGGCGGGGCAGCGGGGACGGGACGGCCTCTTAGTGCCCTGGATGCTGTGCCCGCTGCGGAGAGGATGGGTCTAGAGGGCGGCTGTCACCGGGGGTAGACGCTGTCGGTATTTTCGCCCCCGTAGCGGTGTCCCCCCGCCGAGGGTCGGGACTGCGGCATTCCTCCGCGGACACGCCTGTGCGCACGCCTCGCCCCGCGCCACGGCTCCCACGGGTGTCCGCTCCCTGCGGGGGAGGCAGCGGCTGCCCCGAAGCCCCCCGCCCTTCGCAGAGCCCGGGCAGAGGCGCCACCGGCCCCGTTCCCTCAGCACCGCGCATCTGGCAGCTTCCTGCAGCCCTTTTCTGCGGGCAGCCTCCCCCGAGCCCAGCCCTGTTGCTAGGCATCTTGGTTTCCATCAGCCTATCAGTCTATCAGGTCTTCTTCCTTCTGTCCCCACAACCTGTTTGTCACCCTTAACTTGTCCCATCCCCACTGTGATCCCAGGCTGGTGTTGGAAACCGTACCAGAAAGCTTTGCTTTTGCAGGAGCCAGGCTCTCTCTGGTGCTGCCATCCTCATGGGTCCTGTCCCCACGCAAAGCCCCTGGGATGGAGAGTTCCCTGGCTGGGTCTGCTTCTGGCACCACTTGCAGGAGGAGAGGAGGGAGATAAGGGATGCAAGGGTTTGTGAAACTGGAGCCTAGCGGATTTGAGTGCTTCTGCATAGAGATGGGAGGAAGCCTCCTTCTCTGAGAGCTTCTTTGCACTGATTGTCTGGAGAAAAACCTGCCTGTGACCTAGACAGTGTCCCAGGAGGTTCAAAGAGGAGTGGGTCAGAGCTGAGAAATAGCAAAGCAAGGAGCAGAAGCCAGTTTCTAGGGATGCAGAGGATTTTTCAGTAGTCTCCTCCATCATGCCTCTCCTCCCTGTTTTCAACCTTTTCATTGTCAAGACCAAGCAGATGGGAATTATTCTTCCTGGCCAGGGTTTGGGGTTGCAGATAGATCTTCCACAGCTTCAGAATGAGCAATGAGTTTGGTATTTCCTCCTAGAATGTTCTATGGAAGATCCAAAAAAATGCTAAAAAATAAAAGCCATCTAGCTGCAGTGCAGGCAGTTCCTGGCTCCTCCCTGGATGCTTAGCCAGGCTCAAAGGGAACAAAAGGAGGGTCTGATGTCCTTCCTGCCAGCCCGGGGTCCCAAACGGGTGCTAATTCACCTTCCCCTCTTGGAGCTGGCCCTACGTCCCCATCCTGGAGGGACGACTGCAGGGCGCTCGTGGTGTCCTTCAGCCCCGGCAGCTGCTCTGCTGCTCCTCCCCCCCTCCATTCCGCATGTCTGCGGCTGGATTCCCCATGCGGCTGCTTGGCTGGGCTGCAAACCTTCCGTTGACTCTGTCAGCTGGATGGATGGGCAGCAGCCCTAGGATTTTGATAGCACATCTGAGGCCTCCTCGCCCACCTAGACCAGGAGGCAGCCTGAAGAGAGAGGGGCACCCGGACAGGGACCCTGAGGGTGGACTCTGCCACCCCAGAAGCTTTCCACCCCGTGGCTAGGCAGTCTTGGCTCAGTCACTGGAGACTTGGTGCCATCCTTCAGCAGTCTTGGCTCTCTGTCCAGCTGCTGTGTCCCTCCTTGTTACTGCTCTTGGCCCATTTCCCTCACTGCATCACAATGAGTCATCTTTGCTGAGCTCACCCATTGGAGCTGCAGGGGAGCTGGCAGGGCAGGCACCTGACAGCACCCAGAGAGGGTCCCTTACCTGGCAGTGTGCCCACTGGGAGCTGCAAGTGCCAGGCCACACCTTGATTTCTCCTGCCTGCCCCTTGCTTGGGCACCCATCCTGGGCACAGGGCAGCAGGAGAGGAAGGCAGTGCGTGGAGGCTTTGCTACAGGCAGCTGCAGGTCTGTGCTGTGCTCATTTAGTGTCTGGTGGGGGGAAACACAGGCAGGGGAAGGACAGCATGGCTGGCATTCCCTGAGGATGGAAAGGTGATGCTGCCCAGATGCCCCAGCTTGCTGCAGGGCTGGCTGGTCCCTGTGCAGTGAATCAGCCACCACAGTGAGGAGCAGGCTGTAGAGCATCATTTGGTGCAGCCTGCCCACCTGTGCCTTGTGTGCACCTCTGCACCACCCAGCGTCCACATCTGTGTGCCCAGGCAATGGCCTGGCTAAATTCTTCTCTTTCCCTGCCCAGGCTCCCTTTTCAGTGACAGCCTCCACCAGGCACCTCAGCGGAGAGATGAACCCCACCACGAGCATCGCTGTCATCCTGACAGGTACAGCCAGCAGGCCTGCATCCCTCTCCCTGCTCTCCAGGGAGCCCAACCCAGAGCAGCCAGGCAAGGGCCAGGAGGCTGCATGGGCATCCCCAACGCCCACCACTCCCCGGCCAACCTCTGCTTGCCTCTCCCAGTCCTCCAGGTTGCCCACTGCCAGATGATCAGGGACCTGAGTGCCTGCCTGCTGGGCCAGAGCCTGCGGGTGGACTGCCATTATGAGAACAAGACCAGCAACCCCCTGACCTACGAGTTCAGCATCACCAAGGACAGCAGGAAGCACGTCATCCACAGCACCATCAGCGTCTCCGAGAACGCCTACCGCGCCCGCGCCAACGTCACCATGCACAAGAACTTGCTGCACCTCTACCTGCAGAGCTTCACCACCACCGACGAGGGCGTCTACACCTGCGAGCTGAAGGCCACCAACGACTACACTGGCAACCAGATTAAGAACATCACTGTCATCAAAGGTGAGACAGGCGGAGGTCCCTGGCCTCAGGCCCTCCTTGGCACCTGCTCCTTGGTTTGGCAGGGCCTGCAGAGAAAGCCACAACCCTTATGTTGTCCCCAAACCCTCCCTGAGCTCTATCAATGTTCCCCAGGCCTGATGCAAGCAGAGCTGTCAGCCCCATAGATGGCCTCACTGCCCCGTGTCAGACTGCTCAGCCCTGCCTCTCTTGGGCCCCACCTCAGGTGTGTTGCCCAAGTATCCTCCCCTAGCTGATGCTCCATAGTCAGTCCCAGCAGAAAAAACCAAGTTTGCTGGGGAGGGATTGATGAGGTCTTGTGGTCCAGAGCTGGAGTGAAGTGGGGATTTTCCACACTTACATCCCATAGGAGCAGTCCTCCAGGTGCAGAGCCCTTTGTCTTACTTGGTGCCCAAACCCTTGTCACCTCACTCGGGCACAGGCAGGGTTATGCTTCTCAGGGCCTCTGTGCCCTCACAAGCTTTGCTGCTACATGGACACAAGGAAGGAGGGAAAAGAGACAAGCAGCCAGGATGAGACTTGTTGCACTTCTGAGGCAGAGAAAGGTGAGAAGCTGAGTCCCAGTCAGCCTGAATCCTGTTCCAAATGGATTTCACTGCAGCTCTTACAATCACAGAATGGCAGGAGCTGGAAGTGACCTCTGAAGTCACTCCAGTCCAACCCCCTAGAGAGAGCAGGATCACCTAGGGCAGGTCACATAGGAACAGATCCAGATGAGTCTTCAAAGTCTCTAGAGAAGGAGACTGCACAACCTCTCTGGGCAGCCTGCTCCGTGACCCTCAGAGTAAAGAAGTTTTTCCTCTTCTCTCCCTCCTCTTTCCCTCTCCTCACAGACAAACTGGAGAAATGTGCCGGCTTCAGCCTGTTGATCCAGAACACTTCGTGGCTGCTGCTGCTTCTCCTCTCCCTGCCTCTCCTGCAAGCTGTGGACTTCGTGTCCCTGTGAAAAGCAAAGCCCACACAGCCACACACACACACGCACATCCGCACACACCGAGTCCCGCAGCAAACCCACCTCCCCCCGCCAGAACGCAGCCCTTGGGAAGAGAAGCTGAAGCCTCTGGAGGAAGTGACACCTCTCTGTGCTCTCTCTATATAGCTGTATATCTAATGCTAACCACTGTCCTGTGCCCAGCCCCACCATCACACGTGCACATGCCCTGCTCCAAAGCATGGTGCTAGGCAGCATTGCTTCTCCCATCGCAGCTCCTCGCTGGGTAGCCTTGGCTGGTTTGCTCGTGCTGGAAGCGCTGGAGCCTCAGCCCTGCTTCTCCCATCCCTTTAACTTTAGAGGTTTGCCCCTTCCCCTTAGGGAAAGACAGCTGGATTGGCAGGTAAGAGAGAGAGGTGATGTGAGAGCGTGTGGAGGTGTCCCTGTGCTGGGTGCTGTGCCCACAGCCCCTGAAGGAGAGGGTTGCTGGCATCCCCACCCTGCCCTGACCCCTAGCCAGGTGACTTCATGGATTTCTCAGCCTGCTTCTCTTGCCCTGACTCACCCCCAAGCCACTCCAACTGGGAGGGGGCACGAGGTGAGTCCTGTTGAAGAGCAAGCAGGGAGGAGATAGAGGGAGCAGGGGAGGCATGGGGATGGTGCTGCACCCGGCCAGGCTGGAAGGAGAGAGGGGAGCAGGTCTAGGAGACACCCATCAAGGGCCCCTGCCTTCTTAGGGCTCTTCTAGGGCCCTGGGAGGGGCTCACTGGAAAGGTGTTTTGGCAACAGGTTTTTCCTAATCTGTTTTTTACAGCTGATTTGGAAGTGAGGCCTCCTCCAGACACCATCTGGTACCTTTGGGCAGCCTGAGCCCAAGACAGCACTCACTGTCCCTGGAGATCAGCCCTTAGCTGTGGCAAGAGAATTGCTGCTAGCACTGGCCTGCAGTGGAGGCCAGCAGAGCCTCTCTGAGCTGGCCACAGCCCTGCCTTCACCCCTGCTCCCCTCCAGAGCTGCTGGAGCCAGGCCTAGGCAGGCTGGTGGGGAGGGGGCTCCCCTATGGGAGTGTGACCCCAAAGTCTCTGCAGGGACTTCTCTGCACTGTCACCCTGTCTTCCCTGAGGAAACACCCAGGGGTCTCAGTCCTTCTTTACGGTGCAGATCCTGGTGCCTGGCCCCGTGTAGGCTCAGCAGCCTTCCTCCAGTGCAGTCTTCCTCTGTGGGATGAGCCCATCTGCCCCCTCCCTTCTCCCCCCTCTCTTCCAGCATTTCCCTGTCTCCATTTAAAAGCAGGATCTAAAGGGCAGCCCAGCTCTTGGTCACCACCTCAGTAAGGTCAGGGGTCAATGAGAGTGAGGAGAGGGATGCTGAGCAGAGCCCACATCTGCCAGCCCAGGCCTGCCCTGATGCCCGTGAGACCCCAAGGAGCCGGTAGGCTGCTGCCTCACCTCCCCCAAAATGATGGCTCCTGGCTGAGCTGCAGCCCAGCTGGCCACGAGGAGACAGACCAGAGGGCTGGTCCTGCTGCACCTGTGCCCAGGGCAGGGCACTGGGGCAGGGGAAGATGCAGACAGGAGCATCCAGGTCCAAGGGGCTAACCCCAGCCCCTCTGAGCTGCCTGTGCAGCCTGGGCTGTGCCACCACAGCCAAGAGCAACTCACAGCAGCTGCTGCCCACTCTTTGCTCTTCTCTAGACACCCCAAGCTGCCTCCTGCCCATTCTCTGCCCACCCCTGCCTGCTTGCTTGCTGTCTAGTGCTGCTGAGGCCATGTATAGCTGAGGTCTGGCTGCGCCCAGCTCCCTGGGCTTGCTGGTGAGCGCCGGGGCAGGCGCAGAGCCCAGATGCGTCTCGAGTCTCATTTTTTTGGTGAACATTTGTAGTTGTTTCCACAGCTTGTTGTAANACAACAAAAAAACCAAACCAACAATCCTCCAGGAGTCTTCCTCTGTCTGCACAATAAAACCTGAGGTTGTATGTTGCAGCCACAGCCACCCTGTGTGCGGCGGTGGGCACGGGGCCGTGGTGGGGCTGGGCTCCAACCTGTGTGAGATTAGGGCAGGGACAGTCTGTGCCCTTCCAGCTGTCAGGGGTCACCCTTCCTGGGCAGCCCCTGCCATGCCTCTCACTGGGTCTCCAGCAGCCCAAGCCCTGCAGGACAGAAGCGGGCAGGGAGGAGAATTGCCCTCCCTGGGGAGGGGCACTCCCCTGCCCCCCTGGAGCACAGACCCCTACACCCCAGCCCTTTGCCTCTATCCCACCCCTCTCCCGACCCTCTGCTCCATCCCAGAGGCCCCACCCTCATCTCCTTGTGACATCAAGACCGGGGCTGTGCCAGCAGGGAAGCAAAGCAAGGTAAGGTGTAAGTGGGCACCCTGTGGCTAGCCCTGGCAGCTGGAGCAGTCATAAAGTGCTCTCTGCCCAGAGTCAAGATGCTGCCCTGGCGCCGGGCACATTCGCTGTCAGGTTTGGGAGCAGAGCTCTGCCGCTACCCCCTAACACAGCTGTCCTCCTAGAGTGACTGCCAGATGTGTCCCTTGAGCAACCTGCCCTGTTTAAGGGCTGGAGCCAGGCAGGAGGGAGGAAAATGCCAACCTAATTGCATGTCTGCTAATTATCCTCGGCAGGTGCTGGCTGAGTCACAGCCGCCCGAGTGCCGCAGCACCGTCAGGCTGTGCCACCCTGGGCGGGTCAGGCGTCGGGGAGCGGTGCGGGGTAGGTGCCTCAGTGTCCCTACGGAGTCACGAGGGGTGGGTGCTCCTCTGCCCACCGCACCACACCAGCTGCCCCATGCTCACGTCACCTGCAGGTTCAGGGGGTTCTTCTCCCTGCAGCTTGCCCCTCTGGCAAAACCCAGACCATTTCCTCCTCTCACCTCGATGCTCTGCTGCCGACCTCAGTGGCAGCCACTTTCTGGGTATGACACAACCACACCGAGTTGTGTCTTACCCTGCTCCCTCTCTTAATCCTTGGTCTGTTCTTTCTTTCCTGGATCACTCACTCCCCAAATCCCCGGGGACACCCTCAGTCACTTTCCACTGTTCCCATGCCCCCCACTGCCTCCACAGCAGCCCCTTGCTATGTGCCACCAGCCCCCTCAGGTTCATAGATCCATGGAATGGTTTGGGTTGGAAAGGACCTTAAAGATCATCCAGTTCGAAGTGCCCTGCCATGGGCAGGGACACCTCCTGCTGGAGCAGGTTGCTCAAAGCATCATCCACCTCCAGGGAGGGGGCATCCACAGGCTCCCTGGACAGCCCGTTCCAGCATCTCACGTCCCCTTTAAGCCTCCCCGCAGCTGGAATGCGAGAGGAGCCTGTCAGTGCCCTGTGAGGTCAGATAAAGACACTATATTTATCTAGCTGGTAACCTGAGCCCTGAATTTCTGTGGTAGCGTTTTTTTTACGCAGCCCCACAGCCCTCTGGCTCAGCCCCCTCTGGCCACTGCGGCTGCTCCCTGCGAGGGAAAGGAGCTGAGCCGTGGGGTGGTCTGTCCCCTGCAGAGGACTTGGGTGCTGCCAGCCCCTCCACATCGCTCCCTCTCCTTCAGCCCCACGGAGGCAGGATCTACTCCCCCCATTCTCATCCCCCGTGGGCATCACGCCATGACCAGCTGCTTGTGCCCTGGCCTGCTGGCCTTGTGCCCCTGAGCCCACCTGCCCCACCAACCCACACACAGGTAAGTGCCAGGGGTGTCGGGGGGGGGGGGGTCCTGCGTGTCAGAGGAGCCAGCAAAACTGCTCCCCCTCTTCCTTTGGCTGGGTAGAACCAAGGGGGAGAGGGTTGCAGTCTCCACATCTCCAGGGAGCCCCTCCAGGGTTCACACAGGAAACCTGGCAGCACTTTGTCAGCAAGCTGCACTCCCTGGCACCATCCTCAGCCCCCATCATGGGCAGAGCCGCATGCCCAGGCACTTCCCTGGGGTCCCTTCCCTTTTCCCACCTGCACAGGGTCATGCCCTGGCTCTTACATCAAGGTTCCCATGGGGTTGGTGTTTTGCTGCCTGGGGGGTGGCAGTGAGTGGCAGATTCTGTGGTTGGGTGGGTATGTGTCAGCACCACAGGGTGGTGACTCCCAGCCACCACACATGGCATGACTTTGGAGAGTTCTCACCCCTAGCAGCTGGTAGGGGAGGGGACCTGGCCAGTCTGGCCCTGGCCTCACGTGTGACCTTGGGCAGGTCCTGGGATGTGCAAGCAAAGAGGGGGCAGTGCTGCAGCCAGGGCAGCTTCTCCCCAGCACTGGAGTGGGGCTGCCAAGGTGCTGAGGTCTCTATCTGCTAACCAAGGACACCCCTCGGTGACTCTGGCCCCTTGCAGCACATTGCAGCCAGGGCTGCTTGGGTCTAACCTTCCTAGAGGGAAAGGCAGACACCCGGAGGGGTCCCCTGCCTTGTGCCCCTCAGGGAATGGGCAGGAGGCTGTCCCACCCCTTTGGCACTGTCTGCTGGGTGCCACAAGACTCTTGGAGGCAGGCAAGGTGCTTCACACAGTGTCACCCCTCTCTGCCTCCGCTGTCGTGGAAGGTTGGGAGCTGCCACATAACCTCCAGGCTGGGACATTGTGTCTCAGGGGACAGGGGACACAGCTCCAAGCCTGCGTAAGCGAGAAGCAGCTGTGCTGTAACACCTTGGATGAAGCCACTGCTGTGTAAGCTGAGCCTGCCCTGCGGCTCCATGGCCACCAAGGGGGACAGCTGCCACCAGGCCACGGGCAGGAGAGCTCCAGCAGAGGACAGCAGCTAGAAGAGGAGCAAGGTCTCTTCTCCTCAGCCTTTGCCTCCCAGCTTTAGGCTGAGCTTCCCATAACCATCAGGAAGGCTGCCAGTGGAGACCCAGGCAGGACTCCCTGAGTGCCAGAGCAGCCTCACGATGCCAGGCCCCTGCTGCTGGCTGTTGCCCAGACACGTGATGCTGGACCGGACATTCCTGTGCCTCAGCTTCCCCTGACACCCCAGGAGGATGATGAGGGTGCAGGAGGCCTGACTCAGCTGTGCCAGCCCCAGGGCTTTGCCAGGCAGCAGGAAAGCTCAGCACTATTAGGGCTAGGGAGGGGCCAGGCAGGCCAGGAAGCGATGGGAGGTACTGAGGTTTTCTCACACCCCCTCAGCTCCTCTGGCTCCTGGCATGTTCTGCTCTCCCGCAGCCCTGGGGTCCGCTCGGCTGTGACATGGGGACTCTGAAGCACAGGTGGTCCTGGCAGATGTGACAGTCCTCCATGGTAAGACCTCTCTTCCCACAGTGCCAGGGGGTTAGCTGTCGTGTCTGGGGCAGGTTCCTCCTCCTGGGTCCCGCATCCCTCCACCAGCTCCTCTGCATCTCCAGGGCTCACACTGCCCTCAGGAGATCTGTCCTGCCAGAAAGCAGCTGCTGCCCTCCTGCTCCCTAGCTGGTGGCTCTCCTTGGGAGACAGGTGTCCTGTGCACACCCACGGGGAGCTGCTGCTGACAGTGACATGGCACAGCAGGAGGGCAGGGGGTGATGGCATGGGATTGTGCCAGCGCCGAGGTGCCTGTCCTGAGCCCAGCTCATCTCAGCTGGTTAGGGTGGTGAGGAAGCAGGAGCAGCCCAGGGCTGCCAGGAAGAGTTGGATGTTTTGTGGAGTTCTTTGCCTGGGAGCAGATTATTCAGTCCTCAGCCTCTGTTCCCAAACAGGTCTGGGTGCCTCACCTTGCTCTCACTCATAGAGAGTTTCCCCTGCACTGAAAGATGGCAGTTCCCTGGGCATTACTGACAGCAGCTGGGATGCAGCTGGCTGGCCAGAAAGCTCAGCTGCTGGCCCAGAGGTCCTGCTGGCTGCATGGTTCTCCTCACCAGCACCCTCTAAAAGCAGTCCCAGGGCATTTCCAAGTCTGGCTTAGACGGGCAAGGGTGGCGTGGGAAGGCGGCACTGCAGCGACCTCAGCAGGGGCTGTGGAGCCAAGGGGCTCGTCCTGGCTGCACGGCTACCTCCCGCCGCTCGGGTTTCACGGGGATCGCTTTCGGCTGCCTGCCGTGGAGAAGGCGGAGCGCAGCCACCGCGGCACGGAGCCTCACGGTGACTCCTGTCCCCGGGCTGACACTCGCAGAGGGGTGCTGCCAGCTCGCCTGGGCAGGGGGTGTGAGTGGGAGCAGGCGGGTCCAGGGTCTCCTGGGCTCTCAGCAGGATCTTCTCCAGAGTCAGGCAGCGAGGGATGCTGCGGTGGCTCCTCCTGCCAGGGAGGCGGTGCCCGCCCCAGTCCCGATGTGCCCTGTGTGCTGCCGGGGCTGTGCCAGAGCCAGGCCAGGCACTGTCTCTGTCTCCTCCTGGCTTGGAGCTGGGCCAGAGCCCGCCCAGGCTGGGCTGGGAAAAGCCTTTGAATCAGGGTCATCTCCTGGGTGACCAAAGACTCTTGGAGCCATATGAGCCACTGTCCTGCCAGGGAAGGGATGCCAGGCACCCGTGGAGCTGAGCACCACCAACACCAGGACAGAGGAGCTTGGCCGGGGTCCTGCCCACCCCAGTGCCAACTACAGCCCCAGGACAGGTAGGTGATCAGCCACCAGCCTGCCAGCATGGGTGCCAAAAGCAAACTTTCCTCTGGCTCTGGACAGCCCATGCTTGCCTGCTGGCTGCCACACTGCCCTGTCTTGGCTCTGGCCTGGCACCATGTGTGCTCAGGGTGCCTCTATGCCTGTCCCCTGTATGCTCCTCTCTTGCCCTGTGTGGGTGTCATGGGGCAGAAGCCACCAGCTCCCTGCGGAGACCAAGTGCTGGGCTGCCCATCCCTACAGGTTGGCTCTGCCTGGCTGGCAGGGAGGAGCACTGCAGATACATCTTCAGGCCCAAGTGTGGGACAGCGACAGGACAGTGAGCAGGGTTGCCAAGGCTGGGGCAGAGGTGACTGCTGCAGTCTCTTAGCTTTGGTGACTGTGGGTGCTGGGACACTGAGTGCCTCTGGCTAGGCCCTGAAACTCCTTTTCATGATATGAGGTGCCCAAAAGCACATGGGTGGCAGTGCCAACTGGTCCCTGCTATCCTAGGCTCTCCAGGAGGGCCAGCAAGTGGCAGGACCAATACCCTGCACCCCATAGCCTCCTCTTCACCCTTCATCCCCTAGGTTCCTGCAGTTTCCTGCCTGCTCTTCTCAGGCTGTCCGGGCAAGGTAGGAGCCAGTGAGCTGCTGGCTGGTTGCTGGTGGTGGTGTGCTGACCATGGCCTGTGGAAGCTGACCCTTGGGCTCTTCTCTTGCAGTTGATGCCTCCAGGAGAGCCCACGGAGCCCCAGCCTGCAGCATGTCCCAGCTCTCCTCCACCCTGAAGCGCTACGTCGACTCCTCCCGCTATGTTGAGACCACCTACAGCAAGGTCCCCAGCGGCTACAGCTCCTACACCTCCTACGGCGCCACCCTGGCCACCTCCTATGCAGACAGCGGCAAAATCGGCTTCAAAAGCAGCTACCTGCCCCCGCCCCGCTACCACCACACGGGGCTGTCCCCAGCCAGCGGCTATGACAGCAGCCAGCTGCCCCCGTACCCCGACGCCAGCATCCGCCTGAGCCCCAGCTACATCCGCAGCCAGCCGCGGCCGTCGGGCGCCAGGCTGAGCGGGGGTCCAGGCTATGCCTTCGCAGCTGGCCCCAGCAGCCCCCCAGGCTACCTGCCCCCAGCAGCGCCTCTCAGCCGTCACAAATCCATCAGCCACTCGGACTTGGCACGGGAGTTCTCGGGGCTGCATGCCTCGGACAGCAGCTACACAGCCCCTCCAGCCTCCCTCAGCACCCGGGGCCGCCAGGAGCTTGGTGCCCTGCAGGGTCTCTACCAGGCTGCCACCCGCTCTGACTACGTCCGCGGCTACCTGGAGAGCTACGGGAGGACAAGCTGCCCCACGGGCCCTCTCAGGTCCTCACAGACCACCCTCGGCCCTGCCCTGCCACCCTCAGACACCCACTGTGCCAGTCAGACCTGCGAGAGGGATGACAGCTACGGTGACATGCCCACTCGGGACCCCACGGTATGTGCTCTTGCTAGGGGTGGGGTACGTGGTCCATGCCCACTTGTGCTGAGCACTTTGGTGTGGAAATGTTGGTGTGCTGCTCTCTGCCTCACTGCCAGCATCTGTGCCATGCAGGGCTGCTGCTGCCCCTGTCGTGCTGCCCTTGCTGGCACAGCAGTCCTGGGCCAGAGCTGCTGAGGCAGCTGTGTGTGGGCAGGTGGGTGCCCTCTGAGGCACTGTGCTACTCACTCCCTGCACTGCTGGCAGCACAGCTCACAGAGCTGCCCCGTGGGTGGCTGGTGGCTAAGGGTGCCCATGTGCTGGCAGGAGTGTGTGTGCTGCACCCTTCTGCATGTGTGTGTGCCAGCAGGTGATGGCACACACAGACAAACTCAGTCTTCTCTTCATGGGCACACACTGGGCACTGTGTCTCCACACAGCTGTCTGTGCCCACATCCCCTGCTCCAGGCCAGTGTGGGTGTGAGGAGGGTTTTTGTCTGCCTCATCCCAGGTAGGAAAGGTGACACAATATGACATGGGCACTAACCTTGCTGGAGACACCCAGCTGGGAAGGCCAGTTTGCCTGGCACTGGCACAGTGACTCAGTGCCCAGCTGCTGGTCAGGCTTTTCTCTGGTGCCTTGCGATGCCTTATCCCTGGCAGAGTCTCTTGCTGCCATCTTGGGGCCCTGTGGCCCAAGCTCATCATGGGCTGTGACAGTCAGGGAAGCAGCAGTTTCTCTGTGGCAGCAGCTGCTCTGTACAGCATCACAGGGGGTGGCAGGCACTCAGGTACCAGTTGATGCTGCACCCCCCCAGAGCCTCAGCCCCAGCCGGCAGCAGGCATCACAGAGCCCAGCTCGGGCACGCAGGGGAGCAGCCTGGTAATTTTCCACTCAGGTTTCCTTCCAAGATCTGGCCAGGCTCTGCTGTGCTGTCTGCTGCTCTCTTTTCAGTCAGTCTCTTCTCACTCATGGTGGAGGTTGGTCTGCCCGGGCACGGGGTCCGATGTGCCCTTTGCATCACTGCAGCTCCGTCCCACCACTGCCTGACAAAAACAGGAGGACAAGGGCTGGGGGATTCATTTCTGCATCCCTGTGAGCAGCAAAGGAGGCTCCTTCCCTTCCCAGCCAGTGTCCCCACATGCCTCTCTGTGCCCAGTTGCCTAGGGAATGGGCTGTAGGGGCAGCCTGGAGGTCTGGCCCTTGCCCTGGGACTGGGGAGGCACAGCTGGAGGCATGGGTTAAGGAGGAGAGGTGACTGCTTCTGCCCACCATGTGCCCAAAGCTGGGCCTCAGTGGGAAAACTCTGTCCCTCTGGAGCCACCTGTCCCATTCGTGGTGGAGCTGTCTTCCCTCTTCCCTCTCCCTGGCACTCACCTAGGTTTTAAATGCCCATCTGACTGTCCAGGCATGGGAGCAGGGGCAGTGGAGGGGGTGTAGCACAGCAGTCTGCTGTCATCATGTCACCTGCCCCTTCCTCAGTGCTCTTCACCCCACAACCAGCTGCACCACATGCAGCACCAGCAGTGCCCTGTCCTGGTGTGGAAGACTTTGTGCCCAGCCTGCCTGGTCCCTGGCCCTCAGCCCTAAGGCGAGGGAGCAGGACAGGGTCTCTGATGAGAGGAGCAGGGTGGTCCAGAAGGCAATTCCTGCCTCTCCCTCCCACACAATGCCCTGGTAGAGGGGACCGAGGCAGGACCCAACAGCCACCACCACCCATGGGCTCTCACTGAAGCCCTCACCACCACTGCTAGGGCAAGAGTCCCTCCAGCCAGGTGCCCACACACCACTCCAATGTGGGTTCCATGGGATGCCCATGGGGCAGCAGGGGCTATGCTACACCCAAACTGTGGTCTGCATGCAAATGCAGCCAGGGACTTTCCAGTGGCAAAGGTGAGCAGGGCATGCTGGCACAGGGTGCTGGGGCAGGCACCCATGCCAGGGCAGGCAGGCAAGGCGGATCAGTGAAGCTGGCATAGGTTTCCTTGGCACTTTGGCACACCTGCTATTTTCCATTCATGTGCTCTTTTCCCTCCCTTTCCCAAGGTGGGAAGCAAAAGCACTGATCATAAACCAGGCCTGGGTGCCTGCAGCCCTGCCAGGCACCGGAAACAAGAGCACATTGCTGCCCCGGTGCTGCCATCCGTTCTGCCCCACTACCCAGCCCCCAGGGCAGTGCCAGCAGCACCCACTACTGCCAGAGCCAGGGCATGGCAGGGCTGGCTGTCTCCTCCCATCCCTTCTTTCCCAGTCACCTCCTACCTCTGCACCACATGAACCATCAGCCAGAAGGGCTTGAGGCCAGGCGGGAAGGGTGCTCCCATTTCTTCCTACCCACACCAACCCTTGGCACCTGTGTGGCACCTCAGTTTGTCCCGCAGGGCAAGGGCAGGCAGGTGGAGCTGCAGTGAGTGGCTGTCACCCGAGCTGCCAGCTCCGTGCACAGCCATGCTGGCTCTCAGTAAGGCAGGCTGGAAGGGGGCAGGACCGGAGCTGTGCCGCCCCATTAACCACCCTGGGTGAACATAGGGTCAGAAGGCCAAAGCCACCCACAAAATCGCCAGCAGCTCTCCACGGTCCCCTCCTGAGCAGCTGACATCTCTGGCCTGCAGCCAGCCCTGGCCCTGCCTGCCTTCAAGGTACCAATTGGGCCTGTGGCAACCTCTGCCCATGCCAGAAGGTCACCGCAGCGGAGACGCCAGCTGAGGGCAGGGAGCTGCCTCGGAGTGATGCCATCTTGCCAGAGCTCCCCTTCTCTCTCCTGCCCCAGCCTTGCCCTGAGAGCCTGTGTGCCCTCTGACTGGAAGGGAATTTGACCCTTGGCCCAGGGCACCCGATGTTAGCAGGGCACAAGGTTCGGTGCAGGACGTGGCTGAATGCCAGCCCCCTCGCTGTGGAACCAGCTCTGCTGGCAGGGTTCATCCCCAGGGAGAGTGCTGCACCTGGCCAAATCCTGCCCCCCAGGCCACCCCCCGGGCTGCAGGGCAGGGCGATGGGCAGCCTGCCTGGCATGTAGGGCAATGGGGAGCTGTGCAACGGCTCCAGGGCTCAGACTGTGACCCACAGGGGCTGCAGGAGGGCGTGGTGGGGGCACCGATGCCATCTGTGAGAGGTCGGTGGGGTGTGTGCCCCGGCGTGCACGCCGTGTGCCCGTGTGTGTGTACGGTGTACACAGCAGGGCTGTATACATATACACACCGACGCCAGGATTACGACAAGCATCCTGTTGTGATGCAAAAAGCCCTGGCCCTGCAGATGAATAACGCTGCAAGATGCCTCCTCAGATATTTTTGCTGGTGCCAAAAATAGTCTCC